>QYTT01081465.1:0-30762 GCA_006980735.1 Dasypogon diadema
CCAATTTCGTAAAATCTTTAGTTTGAATTTTTTAGTCAGGGTGGTGAGTTAATTTTTCCTGCCTTTTAAAGATTTTCAATTTTTACATATATTCTGATATGAATTACAATAATTTAGATTTGGGGAATACAAATCCCTTAATCTTGGAGTAGCTTTTCTTATTGTGTAGTCTGGTGCTATCCGGTTGGTTGTTACTTGGACAAAAGATTTCGGTATCATCATTATTTCGCGGAAAACTAAACTTTGCTTCTTTACCTGGAAAAGGAAGATCTCTCCGATGATACTGTCATCTATTGGTTCCATTATGTTGGAAATAAAGAAGAACGTAAGGTAATAACTGTCAGATTTTGAATAAAAGACTAAGCTGCAAACCTTATTCATCGAAAAGGGCAGAGAAGACCTATGTAGATTTGTCAAATCGCCGAAGAGCAGTGAGCAAGAAATGGGGGTACTCAAAACCAGTGGAGCTGTTATGTTGTTAAAGGTTCTAAAAATAAAATGAAACTCGACAACAGATTATTTACGTGGTACATCGGGAGAGTTCAGCTCAACGAATATGTGTGCGTTGGAGGTTATCCTCAATATATCATCAATAGAAATCTGCGTCAAAAAGGTGGTAGCGACTGTTTCTGACACTTGCAATAATCATCTACTCGAGGTTATGATTCCCTCAGAGTTCGAGCCAAAGATTCCACCGAGAGAGGATTGGGAATGTCATTCGTACGTTGACGTAATTAATTCTATGCACGAATGGATCAAAAACGGAGGATGTCGTTTGGTCTGATAATTTGGGAATTTAAACGGCCAGAGGTCAAAATAATCCTGAAGTTAGACAGATGCCTTCAAAAGCTACATCTTCAGCAAGGCAGATATCTAAGCTCTTACGAAATCCTTCGTTACTTCGAAATTATTTCGGCGCTGCAAACACGTATTCAGCTATCTGTCCCCAAACAAAACTATGTTCATTCTGTGGGTGCCAGGCCACAGAAATAAGAATTGTGGACCAGCTGACAGAGAAGGGGGGAGCTTCCAATTTTCTGCCCTCTCCTATGAGGATAAAGGCAACGGCAATCGAAGAAAGTTTTCAATAGTTCACTGACTTCAAACTCTTTTCAAAAACAGCTGGATAAAAGACTGAAGCAATATGTTTGCCCTCCTAGTAACGAGTTTTAAGTTAGATTGAAGAAAATAAAATTATCGATGAAAAACATTTCCGTTTGGTTAGGGAAGAAAAAATTTTGGTATCAAGTGTTAGAAAGACTAATTGCAATGTAATGGGGAAGTGCGCTGCGTATAGGGGTAACAGGTCGGACCTGAAGTTCTGCAGCGAAGATCCCGGGTGGCAACCTTCGGCAGGCCCGGGATAGTTGCGAAGAAACTATCTGCGTGGTTACCGCCCGCATACCTGTAACAAAATTCATGCCGGTTGGTAGGGAGAAAGAGAGGGAAAGGAAATAAAAGAGATGGGAGAAGGGGATGTTATGGAAAGGGGATATTCTTTTTTCCAGGCCACGGTCTCCTACTTGATTGTTGTGTGAAAAGTAGTGGCTATTTTATATTTTATATTGCCTGTTGAGGGCTGACTCTCGCAGGACCTATATCTGCAAATAAGAAAAGAGAATATGGAACGGGGCAAACGAGCGTAAATTGCATTTTACAATTTCATGTCAGGGTGCAAGTGGGTATAAAAGAGCCATAAATGCTCGGCCTTGATCCAAAATAATAAATAATTTTTTCTTCGGATTTCTATAGGAGAGAATAAAAAACCATTGTTTTTTTTCTTGGGTTGTAAAGTGCTAGATCTGCTGTTCACAATGCTAAATACTTTTCTATAGTACTTGATTACACACCCAATGTTAGTCAATAACAATCATTGTTAAATTTGTTGCTTCGACAAAGGTTCTGAAATCAAAGAACACTTTTTGGGATTTTTTCCTGTTTCTGATAGAATTAATGCTCGTTTGATCACAATAATTGTGTAGGGCAGGTGCGGGGATATTCTCGGAAGACCTAAACTTGTCCTGCTATGTTAGCCTGGGAAAATGCACCTCGGTTTATCAGGCAGAAATGCTTGCTCTGGTTCGTGCGTTGGACTACTTAAAAGAGGGTCAGGTGCGAGGGAGTAAAATCCTCATTGCACTGGACAATCAAGCGGTGGTCAGATGCATGGATCGGACGGAGGTGGTTTCATCCCTGGCGATGGAATGTGTGCAAAAGCTTAACGAGTGTGCTTCAGAAAATGAGGTAACACTCTGTTGGCTTAGAGGACACACTGGGATCGATGGGAACGAAAAAGCTGACGCCCTAGCAAAGCAGGGTTCGGCTATGGAGTTCCTACGGCCGGAACCTTTCTCTGCCGTTGGTGGGGGAATGGTGAAAGCCATAAAGGAACATCAAAATCGATGGGATAGTATGACAACTTGCAGACAGGCTAAGAAAACGATTAGGCTGTCGTGCGGAACGACCAAAAGGAGAGTTCTAAGCATGAAGCGAGGAACTCTCCGTTGGTTAGTTTCACTGACTACTGGACACAGTTGTTTCGGACATCATCTCAAAAGGATGGGGATCCTGGAGGATGATACGTGCAACCTGTGTCTAGAGGATACCGAGACGGCGGAGCACATTCTGTGCGAATGTCCGGCCTTAGCGAGCAGGAGGTTGGCTGTTACCGGCAACCCTATGGTTGGCCTATAAGTAAATGCTCGACATGACAAGGGGCGTCAAGGTCAGGGATTTGTCAAGGAATCTTCCGGCAGGAAGCTCTTGTCAGAGGGACGAAAAGGGACCCATTTTACGAGGTCTGATTCGTGATCCCTCGAATATTTTTAATATATCACAATAATTCTTAAAAAGTTTGAAGACATGATGTTCCTTCTATTGCCAAACGTATACGTGGCTAAGGGTGCGACAATGGAAGTAATATGAAGGAGGAAGATATTTAACAACGGATTTTAGACGTTAATCTACTAGCTCTTTTTTTATCTTGCAGCTCTCAAACTCTAAATCTTGTGGTAAATTATGCCTCTCTGTTTGGTAAAGGTTGTATGTGTTCTTTTCTGTTATAACTTAATGTTTGGAAGTACTTTGCCCCGATCGTCTTCTCTAAGGCCAATGTAACAGTGAAAAATTCGACTTTTAATGGAAAAGCACAGTTAATGACCTATTAATGACCTGTGATGCTCGTCCACTTGTATGCTCATCTGACATTGGCCTAATACTAAAACCACTCAGTAAATAAACTACATTGAAATGAAATGAAAAAGGTGGGAAAAAAGAATTTAAAATTGTTCAGTAACGTGCGAATCATTGTGTTGAACGAATTTTAGATCAGTTATTGATTTCCGCCAACTGTTGAAAATTAAATTTAAATATTTTTTACTTCCACACCAAAGCGTACTCTGTAGGAAGTTTTTTCATAATTTCAGCAACAAATTAATAACCGCCCCAGGGACTCATAAGTTTTCCTTCAACTGCAGCATCAATGTTTTCGATTTCACGGTCGAATTTATGAAAGCTTTTATACGCACATTTTAAAATTGACTTATATTTATTTAATAAAAGAACTCACTCCATAAATTAATTTTAATTATTAAATTTCCATCAAAAATGCTCTAAATGGCATCAAATGCACAAACACGCCGTGGTCCCTGGTTAGGTAAATATTAAAAAATAAAACAGAAAGAGTGAACTGTAGGGCAACAGGGACAATTGCACGAGAAATGTTTGCAGCGGTTTCACTATTTTTGCAAACGAACATTCCATAAGACTTCTATATATGAAATTCTATGTTTTTTTATTAGGGCAATCTCACGTTTGCCTTTTATAGCGCAGAGTCTAAAAATTCAAAAGTTTTGCCAGAATGTTTGTTTTGTCGACGGTTGTTGGCTGGCTGAATTCATTCGCTCAATTGCAGTCGACAACCTCCGTAAGTCCGGCAAAAAAGTGAAAACCACTCATATATCTGACCCTCTATCCCATGATATCATTTTAAACTATTTCGGCCAACGAAAAGTTTATTTTCATAATATTCAGTCCATTTTTTGCCCGGATTCTTTTAACGCGAAAAAAACTTGACATCCGGGCTCAATTCACCCTGTTTGGAGTTTTATCTTCTGCCACGGCAGCCACTTGTATTTATAGGATACAATTTGCAGGCAAAAACCTAAATTACTTATATCTGCTAAATGAGACAATTCGTTTACATGACAGCGATATCTTTTGCGGGAATGGATGGCTTAAAATCCGTTGATTGTTTTCCAATTGGACAGCAGCAAACTCTTTTCAATTGTTTCTTTTGAAATTGAGCCATACATACGCGAGTACGATATTTGCTTTGCCAATTGAAGTTTATACAAATCCCACATGTGCAGCCATAGAGCACGATTTCCACTGACCATTCGAGCTTTTGAAGCGAAAACAATCTCACTCAAAGGAAACAATATTATTTTCTTCGCATGAGTTTATTGCAGGATTCAATGGGCGCTGCAATTTATGCATTCTTTCGCTTCAAGGATTCGAAGATATACAGCGAGCTCTGTCGATTTCAAACTTTTATTTGATTAATATTGGCGGCAGCCACAAAGGATTCTGCAACCATAATTATTTCGAAATAGTGAAACCCAGCGCGTTTTCTTCTTGAGTTGAGAGAAATAAAATTTAATTCCCGCTTAAGCTTGAGAAGATTTCATTTGTGTGCTTTTAATGGAGTGACCAAATGTTTTCTATTCATTTTCTCGGCTCTTTGGGATTAATTTTAATTTATAGAAGAAATGTTATCTTTTGGCAAATTAAGCTATTGATCTGTATTACATATTATGTTATCTACTTCATTAGCGTGGTCATCCGGATGGAATTCAGGTTTGATAAATGTTCAATATAAGCGATCTATAAGAGTGCCCGGGAGCAACGTCTCTAACGCTAAATGACATTCATATCGAGGCTATTTTTTTTTTTTGAGCTGGGTGCGGGATCACAAGAAATCCCTTCAACTGAGGCCACTATTAGGCCCATTGTTCCTCCACCCGAAGATAGAAGACAGCTGTTGTCATCAATTCAGCCACCCGGTCGACTTTGCAAAAGCCAGTATACACTCCGCCTGCCTGATACAGTTGGTCGAGGAAGTAGTGTCCCAGGTGCTTGAATCTCCGCCTCCTCCCCGCAACCCCTGCAGTCGGAATCGCCTAAGCGACCGATCCTGTGTTGATGTGCCCTTAGGAAACTGTGTCCCGTTAAAATAGAAACAAGCAGCCTTAGTGATGGTTTGTTTAATCTCAGAAGTTTGGATGTGAGGCTATAGTTAATGAGGATTTGGAAGTTGGGCAGGTATTGAGAACGCTGTTGCCTCAGACTAATTAATATATACGCAATTAGCAAACGGGCCGATAATTATCTCCAATAAAATAAAGAAAGCACAATTCCAAGAACAACGTGCAGGTTGTATTAGCATTAAGTATATATACAGCGTGTCTCAGTTATTTTTTTACACCGGAACCGTTTTTTACGCAGAGCATGTGTACCACGTAAAAACAAACCGTGAAAAGAAAACCGCGTAAAAGCCAGGGATCGCGTAAAAAAAGCCGCGTAAAAGCAAGAAATCGCGTAAAAAACGTGTAAATGACATTAAGTCGTGTAAAAAAAGACCACATAAACTTAAATTACATACGAATAATTGCCTTTTAGTTTCTCCTGTAAAAATTTTTGGTAGTGAGTATAACTAGTACTGGTACACATATAATTGGTAACCGCGTTAAGCAGTTGAAAAATCCCGTAACAGAAAACAAGCCGCGTAGAAAAGATCCAGGCGTATTTATTATTTATTTATTGAAGTTCATTCGGCCATTACAGTTACTTACTACAGACTATAATTAATAAAAGATACATAATAAAAAATAAAAGGAAGGATACAGTAGGATTTAAAAAAGGGATATAAACATGTAATGCTAAAATATTACCTTTTCTTTTGGAAAATATTTACTCCCCTTGAGACCCCTCGAGAGCAGTATGAGCGTCGAGGAAGATTTCAACCTCAAATATCGGTTCGAACAGCGCGGTTAATTTGAATTTCCTAAAATTTGAGGTTCGGGCACTAGGAAGTCTGCAAAGCTTACTTTCTTGTCTTTCTCTCTTTTTTACACTCAGAACGGAATTGGCTTGTTACAACCAAGAGGCATAAAGTAAAACTAAAACATGAAAAATAAAGTAGAAAGAGGAATAAACTATAAGAAGAAAATGACAAGGCTAAAATGTTAAATTCCATATAAGGATATTGAAAATATGAAAAAAGAATATTATAAAGCAAAAAGGATAATATTAGTTGCAAAAAAGATAAATTAATTAATTAAGAAAAAGAGGCAAAAGGGAACAAAATTGGGAAAGAACGGAAAGACAATCTAAAGCGTTGTGTCTAACAATGAGATTGCCTTTAATGATCATAATGCTGTTACTAAATACGAGTATATCTAAATCATTAATGTGTATATTTTGAGACTTTTGAATCTTTGCTAAGGGTGACTAAAGCCTAAGACTTGTACGAGCAGCATCACTGTGAAAAGTGAAAGATTAACGCATAAAACGTGGAGATCGGTTTATTTCGACTTAATAATAGTCTAGGAGATTTAATTAAATTGTGTAATGTTTTATAAAAAATTAAAAATAAAATTCAGCCGAGAATAGCATCTGTGGAATATATTTTATGTTCACTATATAAATTGCGTCGTTAAAAAGTTACAGTCGAATATGTGATTACAACCCCCGCGGGTTTTGGCTTATAACCTCTAAAAGTAGAAGTAAAAGCATATTGTTCTCCTTTCTGATAAAAGCGTTAAATGTTCTTTAAAATTACACCAGTCTTTATTCTTTTTTTTCTTGCACAAAAAAGTGAGGAATTTGCAAATGTAATTTTTTCATCTCTTCGTACCACTTTTCCCAGTTCGACCTAAATTTCTGATAGCCCGCATTTGGTTAGCTTTACACCAATACCTTACTTGTTTCGTACAAATCAGATTTATGGCCTTATTCAAAAGTAAACGTGACCCGATCCTCCTCAATCAAATTCCTAAAATTATTTTAATTTAAAAGCCTTGTTGTCTTTTTCTAAACATTTAAAAAATATCTTCTCATGGATTGCGCGTAAACATTTTTTGTTATACATTTTTCTTAGTATTGCATCATTAATGAAACTTTAATTTCAAGAAATATGTACGCTGTGAATTTTTGCCTTCCTATTTTTCGGTTCTTTTTATTGGAATTCTCTTGGAAAATCCAAATTACGAAATTATAATAACTAGGAGACTGCTGTGAAATTGCACAAATTGAAGTTATATAAGTGACATAACGTCTTCATATGTTCCCTCCCATGCAAGGAAGCAATAAAAAGACACTTGCAAAATATTTTAGCATGCAGAATAATGAAATGAAAAAAGTTCCAATAAATCCATGTATTGCATACTTATCGGTGACAAACACCGAACTTAACACCAAAGTTACCCAGGAATGCAACCCCAAAGTAGTGAACATAACCCCGAACTGATGCGGATCAGTGTTGCCATTATAAAATTTCAAGAAAAGCTCGATGAAACTCCATATAAAAAAAGTGGCTGAAATACGGAACCGGGAGCTTTCTTTGTATAATTAATATATAGATAAGTTTTCGTGCTACTTCTGGTTAAAGCATTTTCAATTTTATTGCCTAATAGTTACATTACATCACTACATAGTTATGTAGTCTCCCTAAACCATTAAATTTCTCTTAATGAATATATTGTATACTAAAAACGAGGGCAGGATACCTTCTTTTTTACTGTAAAAAGAGGAACCGATTTAAATAAGATCAGTTCACTTTGGAAAAGAGATTGGTGCGTAGCGAAGAAAGTGGAAAAATAAGTTCATATTATATTCGTGAGTTAGGTGAAATGGTTTTTATATATGGAGAGTGTTGTGGAAATGCTTTAGAGGCAAGAAGGCGTTATATGGAGCGGTATCCACAAAGACGTTGTCCCAGTCTGCGATTTTTTCAAGATTTATATCAGCGCCTTTTAAACTCGGGATCTCTCCTGCCACCAAGACATCATCCAGGAAGAAGTACCGATGTAGGTCTAAAAAGAAGGAAATCATTTTCAATAACAACTACTATTAGAAGACCTTTTCCTTATTTTCTGTTATATTTGCAGGATGATCTTCTTTTAGAAGAGAAAATTATCGAATTAGCGGAACAAAACCCTGTTATAAGTGTTCGTCGGATTGCTGCTGAGGAAGGAGGGATATCATCCATGCCACCTTAGACCAGTTCAGGAGCTCTTGAGAGGAGATATGTTCTTACCATCGGGTGCAATTCTGTGCGGAAATTGTGGAAAGGAGTGAGGATGACGCAGTATTTTTACACAGGATTCTTTGGAGGGACGAGGCTTACTTTGACAGAACCGTTGTAACCAACATTCACAACATGCATACATGGGCTCAGAAAAATCCACGTAGTACACGAGCACGGGGATTTCAATACAAATTTGGAATGACTGTTTGGGCTGGAGTTATAGACCCCGGAAATGTTTCAGGGGAGACATATTTAGACCTTTTGGAAAACTATCTTCCTGGGTTGCTGGAGGATGTTCCTCTTAATTTGCGGAAAAATGTTTGGGGTTATTTAAAAAGCATTGTTTACGCTGGAAATGTGTCTTCGATGGAAGATTTGAAAGCGAAACTGGAAGAAGCATGTCATCAACTCAGGGAACACCTTCAAAATATTGATTTAGCTTTAAGTGTAAAAAGGAGAGCAGTTTTAAGAAGTTTTAAAGAACATTTAGTGCTTTTATCAGAAAGGAGAACAATATGCTTCTCCTTTCTTCCTTTTAAAAGTTATAAGATAAAATCCGAAAGTCTCCCTCTGCGAGGGTTATAATCACATATTCGATTGTAACGACGCAATTTAAACTCCTCTTTTCTTACATTTTTTGTTGTTTAGGCACGACCTATCGGCTGGAAAAGTATTATAACAAAACACGAAAATACCCTGTATATATTGTAAATATTATATATATATATATATATCTTTTTTAACACTCATTTCAAACCTGCGACCTATCGGAGTGCTTAAAACAGGGATAGAAATAATACGCTGAATAATGCAAATGAAGGAGAGGTAAAGAGAAAGAGAAAATGTAAAGGAACGGTGGAACACCTCGAAAGGTAGAGGTTTTGGACAAAAGGCAGCACTCAGCAGTGAGTTTTAGCTTGACTCGGGATCAGACCTAATATTTTTTAATATAATATTTCATTTTTGATACCGGAAATGTAGAAAGTCTAAAAGTTTACCTTCAAATATGTGATTAATTTGCGGGTCATAGTAATTTATATGGGTCACCTCAAGGTCGCTTGAATCAATACTCAGTAATTATACATCTTTAAACAAAATGTTTGAGATAGAAATTGTGCAACACGAAAAGGGGCATTTACAATTATTTTGGCCTTAATTACTCTAAAAAAAAAAGAGAAAATGTTCTATTAACCCACGTTGAGTACGACAACCAACATAAGAGCTGTCTTGGAAGAATGACGTGTTAAATTGCATTTGAACTAAGAAAGTTTTTAAATGTCAGTCCTCGAGGGCTGAGGCTGTACTCATCGTGTTAATTCCTATAAAAAGTTTCTGAAGAAGTTTTAGAAAAGTCGACGTACTAATAAAAAATTATTATAATAGACTGATCGGTGTATTTTTTAAAGCGAGGTTGCGGGCAGAAGAATGGCCTGCAGATTGAAAGGGCAGCTGAAAATATGACTGGATACAACATTATTCACTATACACTGATTACCCTCTTTCCTTCCCTGCATCTAGAGTATAGCATAATAATATGGTCTAAATCAATTATAGCTTCTTTTCTTGTTATAAATACAATAGAGAATTTCATTTGATGTCAATTTTAGTGGGTCTGTTTCTGTTCTACATATAAAATTATTAAGTAGGTACTAGATGTAATAAGGGACTTTTGTTATTAAAATCTATTTGGTCATTTAATAAAGCATAATCACCATTCTTGGCTTTTCATAGTCTCATTGATTCCACAAAGTCGTTTAATTCATTATTTCCCTTTTATAATTAGATATAACAGCTTTGATGATTATTGTCCTATTGTTCTAAAAAAGCCATTTGAAAATGTGAACAACTTTGAAAGTATGGTTTTTCTAAGTCTACGTTTTTGCGAGTCTACTGTATATCAGTTCTGGTTGAATATTGTCTATAGTTTTCCTGTGTCAAATAATCCAATGGAGAGGGTTTTCTTCAATAAAGAATAATTTTTAAGGTGACCCCTATGAATTATTGGGAAGGTACTTTAAAATACTGGGTGGTGATTTTTATATTATACTTACCTACAACTTTTTCTCAATTATTTCTATTTTCTATTATCTATTCAATATTCACTAATTTTATGGAAAATGTGAGAAACCTTCTACGCTACAAATTAATTCTCGAACAAATTACTCTAATTTATTTTACTTAGCACAGATACATTGAACTCCATTACAAAATCAATTATTATATTGCCAGAGAAAAGCAATTCCTTGCCTTTTTACATAAACCTATATGGGAACACGTGATCCGTATAGTGACTTGCGTGACTTTTAGCTGATATGATTACACATCCCTTTGCTACTAGAACAAAATACCCCAATTTCCATATTTTCTTTTTATTTCCCAACTTTTCCAATAGGAAATGCGTCTTGATTGTATCTACTTCTTTTGTGGTGCCCAAGACGGCAGAAATACAAGGTTCATGAGTGTCAGAAGTCACGGACTACTTTATGGTGAATGCCTGTGACAAGGAAATGAGTCTCATTTCTAATTATTGTCCGTAACCGGAAGTCTTTTACTTATAACCGGACTGCTTAAAAGAGATTCACTTAGATTTCTATCATTTCAATCTTAATTGGAATTTTTTCTGCATGTGTAGCAGAAAGAGGGGGAGTGTTTTGTTCTCCTTTTTAATTGAGATCGTTATTCTGCATTATTCAAAATTGAATGGAATTGTTCTTTCGTATAGCAATCCAAATGCGATGTTTGCCGAACAGCCATGAAAAATTTCTCGTTGTCTGGCAGTGTATGTTGCTGCGATAAAAAACCTTTCTAAGGGGAGCTGGGTCGATTTCCTTATTGCCTCCCATGTGAATTATTCTTAGAGTGTTATCATTTATTGGGATTAAGGCGCCGCCATATACACGGCGTGTAGTCTTATTCCGCAACACAAGACGTCTTTCCATTCCTTTGGAATCTTCATTTCATAGCCGCCATAGAATTATTTATGAATTGCATTTGGGAATATCATCCATAAAGCAAGGGACATGCTCTCAAGTTGGTGTCGAATGGCACTTATCGATAGAAGTAACGATGCAAAAGGGGAGTATACTATGACGAGCAATATTCAAAGGGCTGTATCCCAGCTGGAAAATAGCCACATGTATCATATTTTCGCCATCGGATAAGAACCACGCAGTGGAATATAAAATGCCTCGACGGTTTTATATTCTTCGTTTACGTAAAATAAAAGTTGCTGGAGGAAATTCATAAAGCGAGAAGTGTTTATCCTTCACCGACTATCATTAGAATGGAATCATTATTACTTTCACATTATATTGTCTGGAAAGGGACGAAAAGAAGAAGAAGTTGGTCTTTATGTAAAACTTTTATTAATTTCTCCTTTTATGTCATTTAAAAATAAATTGTAGGGCTTTTTCTTAATCACGACCTTAACTTTGGAATGGTAGATATTGAGCCACCTCAGAGAGCAAAGTAAATTTGTTGAAGGCTGATAGGTACGTAGTTGCGCCGACTTTCGCCTTTTTCAGTGTTATGCTGAACCTGCAAAGAAATTCGTATTATATATTTTACATAGGGTTTATTTTTTTTTAATGGCAACTCATTTGGGGATTAAAATTTGGAAAATTCCCTACTTGATGCTTTCTCTCGCCGACTGTCCCACTTTCAAGTCTGCAAAAATAAATATTGTGACGAATAAACTATTCAAGTAAAGCCAATAGTCAGTCTGAATAGAGGCACTTCCGGGGACGCCATCATGCCCCTACTTTAGGAGCGGCCTTCAAATTTGTATGCTTTGCTCTGAATTGAAGCCCTCGTTTGGGAGTCCTGATTCCCCTGCTCCACAACTTGTTCTCCATACATCACACCACTGCCGAGATAATTTCACGGCTTAGCAAGGCAATTTCCAGTTTTTTATGCTGATTTTTATTTTATGAAGGCACCTCCGATGTCCAAAAATTTGGCCAAAGAAGTGCCTCTTGTATTCAGTTCCTCCTCTGTTCCTCTAAGCAACTGATGAAGCTTAGCTTTTGTTGATTTCCCAGCTTGTTACGCAGTCTGATTAGTGAAGGGATACTTCTCTAGCGTAGTGCACACCAGTTAATCCCAGGTATTTCACACCCTGTCACATTGTTTTCAATAGAAAGGATGTTAGACTGGCCGTTTCCCTCGACTTAACCGGTATATGCCCTGTCGTAAGGCAGGTGGTAAATATTTCTCATGGTGCAATGGCCTTTTTGCCCCTTTGTAAGGCAGGAAACATCCCTTTCAGATTCCGGTCTAATCTCGTGGCCATGCGATTACGCATAGTCTGAGAGACCCCCCCACCCCCAGGTAGAGTTTCCTAGAAAATGTCCCTCTATTAAAATCATTCTTCAAACTCTCCGCCATTATTCTTGTCCTATCTGGAACACGTCTAGGCTGGTGGCCGAGTGGGCAGAGACGCACGTCTTGGTCCTCACCACTATTTTTGACAGGCTTCGGCGGATTTCAATTTTATTCTGCGTTGGTCTCTCTTTTCTATGCTTCAGCGTTTCGTCTGTACATGTTCTTCATCCATAGGTTCGGCTTACATCTTATCACCTTGCGGCACTGCATTGTCCACCTCATCTTGAATGTTCTACCTGTGGTCTAGATTGAGCCGCTTTAATTTTGCCGTTGTCGCTAAGATGCTTAATTGCATCTCTTGGATGTCATTGCTCCCCCCAGAATTCGTGGGGCCGACCTTTGCAAAGGGTGGATTGCTCGTTCGGCATGGGAGATCCTACCGGCAGATCATCATGTTACTGACTCCCTGTTTCCGATATAGCTCGTCCTTTACTAAGATCCTCAAGCTCCTCCATCGCGACAGCGATACTTAAAGAATAATTGGTAATTGAAATAATTGAATATTAATTAATGTTCTGTTCCTTATTTCAAGCAAAAACATACATTTACATCGTATAATCGTTAAAAAAAGTTATTATAAGCTCAGCCATATCATTTTTCGTCCGCAAAAATTGTAAATTTCCCACTAACTTGCGGAATCGGAATCAAAAGGTTAATAGATTTCTTAAACCAGTGATTACTATGACTAATGCACAATCTTTAAAATTTTTTTCGGGTTTAGTCTCTCATCAAGGAAGGATTTACATGAAGTCAAAAAATTGTACAGATAATTGTAGCGCTTTTTAGGTGCGAAAATTATGAAGAAGGAACATAAATTTTATTGGGAAAATTGTATGAAGTATCTACAGTAGAAAGGTTCAAATACTTTAAACTTTCCCGTAGGCAAAGGAGTTACTGAATTAAAAAGGAGCACTCCTTTTAGACTCAGGAACAAATTCATAATTTCAAACCTGCGTAGAGTGTGAACCTAGCCTATGGCGAATTACTTTTTTTTAACTCAATTAAATGCGGTTCATCATCGTGCGAAAGTTTTTGGGGTGCAGCCCGTTCTAATTAAATTCCCTTGTAATTGAGAACAAAAATTCTGAAGCACTCTAGCCACAAATTTACAAATAATAAAACCATTAATTAAGCGCCCCAGGACTTTGCCGGGAATTAAAAAAAAATCCTCCTTGCCCAGCATGAAATTCACATTGAAATTGGAGTCGACGGGGAACCTCCAACATGTGTCCGTGAATGAAAAAAGTGAAAACGCAAATAAAATAAAAGCCAGGATAATTTGAAAGGTTGAAATTATTTATAAACGCTGAGTGCTATCGTTTTTCAGGAAATTTACGACGATCTTTGAAACAAACGTTTACGTGACATTCTAAATTTTTAGCTGAATGCCGGTGGACTGAAGGGTTCCTGTGAGCAATAAATTCTTTTCCGGTTGTAAAAATTTATTGCAACTTGAGTCAAGTGTTACGAAAATCATCAAATTGTTGGACAACAAAAATAAAAACATCGGGAATTTCATGTCATTGATTATTACGATAAAGAGATGCGACGCGAAATAAAATTTCTTCCTTTTGGCTTAATGTCGTAAACATCCTTTAACAGTATTGAATTTTGTTCCTTTTCTTCCATACAAGACAATTTATTTTAGAAATTTTTGTTCGTTGTCCCAGTTTCTCAGAACAGCATTTTTAGTTCACAGGACACGTCGTAGATGTATAAAGCCTTACGGGATCTCAAAATACAATATACGCCCAAAGTGTTGCTCATCATGAGATTTGTCAGCCTTTCATAACAGCAGTATCCGTTCCAAAAATTCTTGACCAACTTTCTCCAATAAATCCGATCAAACTCATACATTACAATCCACTCAGGTACGGAGATAGAGTATATAAGGGAGTGCTATTAGCTGCACCCTTTCGATACTTTATTATCATATTATCGGATTGTGCCCTGTGTGGGAGCGATGTGTGGCAGGCCCCTTCAAATGGGATCTACAAATAAAATCGAGTGAAAATCTGAGCTTAACTGCAGACTAAAGACACTTGGAAGTACTTCTTTATCTGTGGCACGTTCTTTGCTTCTGTCTGCTTTTCAATTTGGAAAACATGAATTTCCACTCCCGAGTGTTTCGTGTCAAGTCAATAAAGAGGATTTTCCCGATTCATGGGATTTTTCCTTTCGTTAGGTTCTAGTTTCAGTAATGGGCTATTTGTATCAGTGAACGCGCTTAACTAAGGAAGAATTGCTGTTTTGTTTACAATTGCATTCCGAATGTTAATTAACAGCGCTACTAAAATTAAAACATAAAGCGTTTTCATTCTGGCAGTAATTCAGTAATTTTTTACATGCGACAACCTCTTTTTGCCTTTTTTTACAACATTTTGATTTGAAAAACTTAAATTACTGAAAATTTTGAGATAAATACGATAGGAGACGGCACATACAATATAAATATTGTTAGTGACTACTATGATATAAAAAACGAAAGAGAGCCTCAGGAATCACTGTTTGATAAGAAGCGAAGTTTAGGTTTATTTATTTTTAAAATACATAATCTGGATACCGAGATAATATAAACATAGTATTAAATTATAATTTTTGTGTATTTATACAGGCACTTTAATAAGGTAAAAACGTTACAAAATTAATCTGGAAAATCTAGAAATTTTTATACATAATATATATAAAAAGATATAATATATTTAATACATATAAAAGAACATAAAGGACCATCAAAAGGTAAAGAAAACAACATTATATAAAACACAGGCCAACAGGCCTCGGCTTTCATTCAGATTAACCTTTGCACCCGCCAATATTTCCTGCTGCTGAAGAATAGCAAGTTCAGTGGTACGAAAGGCCTCAGTGGTATGTGGGAGATGAGCTGTATATCCTCCCATGAGACCTATAAAGATTTACCAAGAAAAATTCGTAAGGCCGGCCAAACGCTACGGACTTTTGCTCCAGATTTACCCGATCGTTCCAAAAACTCAAACGATCGGGTAAATCTGAAGCAAAAGTCCGTAATGTGTAGCTAGCCTCGAATAAGTGGCAAAGGAGAGCTCTTACCTTACACTCCAGAGAAATGCTTGCAGTCACTGACTCAAAATACACTGGTAGTTACTTGGAATAAACCTTTAGAGCATAACTTGGTCTTTCATTGTAATAACTAATAATAATAATGAGTTTCCCTTCTAGCCCAGAAGGCGCACTTATCAGCGAGGTGCCAAGAAACGTTTACCCATCTTCGTATTAAGCGTTCACACACATATTCCCAGCTGACCTTCAAATTTGCGGGCAGTCCTACTATCCGCAACCTGTCGAAGCACCGTTTAGTTTTAACTTGCCATTCCATGAATATTCCGTTGGTCTGTATAGTAAACCCTGTCCGCCATTTTGAAACTCCAAAATTTGACTCCAAATTCGAAATCAGCGACCTCCAACTTAACTGGACTTATTTTCATGATGATCGAGAAACTCTTGAAAAAGTTATCATTTACGACCGCCATATTTGATCCGCCATGTTGAATTCTTAAGCGTTAAGGTTAAATTCGTAATTATCAGCCCTAAAAACCTATATATCCGTCATTTTTCCAGCATTACATTGACGTTTAGAAAATCTTCTCCACCATATTGGATCCGCCATTTTGAATTTAAGAAATCCGATTCTAAATTCGCAATCAGCGATCTCGAAAACCTATATATGCTTATTTTTATGACGATCGCAAAAAAATTTACGTTTCCGGCTTTAAAAAATAAAACTTTCATGTGGCAACTCCCTGAAGGAGTTGGCAGATTTGGTTAATTTTCTGCCAGAATATTTAGATTTTACTAAAGTACTTGTATGTCGAATTTTACCCATCTACTTCGAAGCGTTCTCGTTTTAGAAGGAAAATATCGACTTTTTATTTGACATAGCTGGAGGTTTCATATGGCAACCCTATGAAGGAGTTGTCCAAATTGTCTCATTTACGAACTTGATCTTTTATTTTTAATAAAATAACTGTGTAGCAAATTTCAAGTCTCAGGCGTTCTTGAGATAACTCGTGGATAGGCAGACAGACAGACAAACAGACAGGCAGACAGACAGACAGACGGATATCTATTAAACGATTTCTTTTCTTCTTCCATTAATGGCAATGTAGTTCATTTCTGTGTATCATGCATATTTCGATGCGTTAAAAACGTTTGCTCAAAGCTATAATACGCTAGATCTCAGGTATAAAGAGCTCTTCACTGATGTTAAACATATTTCTATTTTTATTGTGTTGCCAAACCTCACTGTAAGACCGTGTAACTTAACGTCACTTTTCTTATCCGAAATAAAGATTTTTTCCAAATTTCTTCTTCTGGAATAGATTAATTTAATTTATTGACCTGGTATGTCAATTCCTGGTCGGAGTGGCTTTACAATCTGCTACTATCCCAACGGGATACCATAAAATATTTTTAGGAAAAAATTCATAAAATAACATAAAAAATGCTAACTACTCTGCAAGGAATTACATATTTAATAAACTTTCACAATCCTTATATCCTTAAATTCCTTAGTAATTAGCGAAACTTATTCGATATCGTCCCTGGTGTAAACACTAGGACTAAAAGTCCAAATAAGCTCCACATCTAAATTTGTTGGGGATGCGTGTTCAAGATTGTGAAAATGTCGGATCTTATTAATAAGTAAAATGATCTTTTATTAAATGTTAAACAGTAATTACCTCTCGGGCTGATTATTTGAAGAATAAAAAACTGAAAAGGAAAACTCTTCTCTGCAATGAAATGAAAAGGCAACACACCATTTAGAACTCAACGAAAATTTATTGCCAAAAAATAATAGCCCCTTTGAATACATTTTTACGCTGAAGGATAACAAAATACTACAGAATTTATGCAAATGGAAAGCAATGAAGTACATTCTGATGAGCCTCCTCCTCGGATAATAAAAATAATGTCACTTTAAATTCATTGGATGCGAATGATGGGACTCCACAAACTCTGGGGCGTATGGCATGGCGGGATGATTGTTAAATCACTTCACAGTTGCAGATGCCGTCTGTGAAAGGCAGCACAGGACCTCCAAAGAACTGGAGAGAATAACCGAAAAATTAATTCTACTTCGAATAGACGGCATTCTGTGTTTATTCTTTCGAAAGATGGAGGAATTAGAGTCAATCTTCGTGGAGTACTTAAAGTAATTGGTGCAGAAGCAAAAATGAAAAATGTCGTTCTATGCTAATTTTTTGTAAACCAAACAATTTACAAGTTTATTTCTGAATAATAATTATATTTTGCATTTCGTCGAAAAATATAGGGAGCAAGTTTTGTTACATTTGTATTTTTGTTACTTTTTCTTTAATAGGTGGATACTTTCCGTCGCAAAACTGTTTACAATTTGTAATCTGTACTGAAAGGATCTTAAATCCTTGAAATCTGTAATGTTTCATACCCTAGATCAGAACTATAAAACTTGCTAGACTGAAACGCGCATTAAAAAGAGTAGGTGGAAATTTACTAAGTTTTTATAGATTTCAGGCTAAAAAATGTGTAAGTTGTTAAATTAAAAATAATGGAAAATTTGGAAAATGCCCTGCCCTAGATGTAGAATATTATAACTTTAAGCGAATGTTTGTAAAGCATCAAAATATTCATGATACACAGAAATAGACTATATTGTCATTAACGGGAATAGAAAAGAAATTGTTTAATAGATGTCCGTCTGACTATTTGTTTGTTCCTCAGACTGTCTGTCTGCCCGTCTGCCTGCCTGTACACGCGTTATTTCGAGGTAGCTTGTTAAAATTAAAAGACCAAGATCGAAAATGGGCGTATTTGAGCACCTTATAGGGTTGCCATGTGAAACCTTCAATTGGGTTAAATAAAAATCGATCTTTCTCTTAAAAAAAAGAAAATGCTTCGAGATAGATAGATGAAATTCAGCACACCAATATTTTAGTAAACTTAAAATATCTCGCAGGAAAATTAACCAAATCGAGTAACAATTACAAAGGGCTACTACTTTTAATATATTATGTATAAGATAAAAGTTATCCTTTAAAGTCGTAAAGTCGTTTTGCATGAAAGTATTTCTACATAATATACAGGTAAGGAGGTAGTGAAACACCTCGAAAGATTGAAGTTTTGAAAAAAACTGTTTTGAACAAAAGTTGCAGGGAACAAAAAGTGTACTTGGGTTGGGTATAAGCCAATCAAATTTAAATGCTATTTGAATGTCAACTTCATTTTTTCAATGTAACATCCCATTTTTGACACCTGAACTGGAGGGTGTGTAAAATTTTACGTTCGAATATATGATCTATTTATGGGCAAAAATGATCTATAGGAGTGACTTTATGGTCAAATAACCACTCAGTAATTATACATTTTTGAACGAAATATTTGAAATAAAAGTAGTACGACGTAATAAGGGGCACTTAACCATTATTTTGGTCTTATATATGATATATAGGTGGGATATCGAAGCAGACTACTGCCTTTTTGTCCTTTTTGGGCCCTTAAGCAATATCTGTGACAGCCATCATCCTGCTCGTCAGAGTCGGGCAGTATATGCTCCGCCGTCTCAGTACCCTCCAGGCACAGTCTACATGTATCATTCTTCAGTATCCCTATCCTTTTGAGGTAATATCCCAAGCTGCCCAGTAGTCAAAGAAACTAACCATCAGAGTGTTCCTCGCTCCATGCTTAGAACTTCTATTCTGGTCGTTCCGCACGATAGCATAATCGCTTTTTTAGCCTATCGGAAAGCTGTCATACTTTTCCATCGATTTTGATGTTCCTTTAAAATCCAGTTCTCGATTAAGTCCATCACCATTCCTCGCCCAATGGCGGAAAAAATTCCTGCCTCTTGGAACTCCATAGCCGACACCGTGCTTTGCTAAGGCATCAGCCTTAGCTTCAATCCCAGTGTGTCCCCTAACCCAACAAAGTGTTACTTCATTTACTGAGGCACACTCATTGAGCTTTTACGCACATTCCATCACCAGGGATGAATTCACCTCCGTTCAATCCATGCATCTGAACACCGCTTAATTGTCCAGTGCAATGAAGATTTTACCTCCTCGCACCTGAGGTCTTAGTTACTCCCAAAAATTTCTGTCGAGAATTGTACACAGTATACCGTAATGAGCACAGTGAAAGTTTCAAGTCAGGAATTGTGGCTCACTTTGCAACATTTGTCAGGTTAAAATTTCCCATTCTTCCCATCTCTAATTTCTCTTCGCCTAAGCTGTGCTGTGTGCACCATAGGGTTGTCCCCCCGATGCTTAGACAATACCCTGAAAAAAAAAAGATTTTCAACCATTCCATTCCATTTCTCACCATATGTAGGGTATTATAAATCAAAGTAATTTTTTGTTATGCTTAAAAATATCATATAGCCAAATTAACTGGAGGTTTGTTCGATGACCTGTAATTCGGAACAGTTCCGAATTCTTTTTCTACAAAAATGTAACTCTAATTGCCAAACATATATTCGCATTTTCAAGTGATCATATTTGAATATGCCGAATTTGAATAAACGTTGACATTTGCATTGCCTACTTCAGTTTAAAATTACAAGGGGTCGTACAGATATTTTACGACTATGAAGTTGTTACCATAGTTAAAGTTCAGGTATTTGGCTGGTATCCACTTGGATCCAACCCACGTGCATTTAAATCGTTCGACAAATATAGTAGATTGAAATGTCTTGAACAAATTCATATAAATTTTTATTGTAATTGTACCCTTAAACAAAATCCTCCGAAATTTATACTGAATTTTTGGTAGAAATGCTTAAAATAACCACAGCCTGGCAGCACCATTTAAAATGTATTTATGCGTTTCAAAACTAAAATCTGTTGGGACGCAATACAGTAATTGCTCGTGGCGAATTTTCTGCATTTGTCATTACGAAAATGAATTTATTCAACTCACCTTTGTTATAGCAATCAGCAGGAGGCGAAAAGGTCGACGGTCGCCGGTGTTTGGAACTCGTTATAAGTTAGTACCAGGCACAAAGATTTTAATTAAACATTTTCACCAAAATTAATTATTACTTTTGCAGATACATTGGTTGCAATTTATAATCAGTGACACCGCTGAAAAATTCAATTAAGCGTTAATTAATAATTTTAAGTGAGTTACAAGTTTTCCACACTCTCTGAATGTGGACATTTTACCAAGTGGCGACAAATGGGATCACATTACCCCAGGATCCAATTGTAAGCTATAACGAACATAGATGAGATTGAAATTGTATTAGCAGCAGAGTATGCAGAAACATAGATCCCTCGGCTGGCCTATGTATTCTATCATCAGCAAATATCGTCTGGAAGTTGCATTCGCCATTTCTTTTGAATGCACACTGCACGGATTGAGTCACCCAGTATTTGATATGTTTACGTACAGAAGAAAGGATATGGACAAAGGTAATCACTTTTGAGTTGGAAATCCCTTTTCCTTTTAAAATGTCAACTGTGCTTCCATTTGTGGATTTCCTCTTGGGCGATTGTGGCCCTTTGTTCTTTTATTCTCCACCTTTCAGGAACAACAAGTCTCAGAAAATTGTATACTGAACTTTTCTACAGATCTTCCCTTTTGATTGCCAATGGTATTCTGTATGGAATAAATGTGGACATTAAAAGAATGGCAGACCTCTGAAAGCGAATTTTAACGAAAGCTATTTGACTTCAGTTGTTATGCATCCAAGGGTGGCAATCTTTACCTACCCCGTGTTTTGTACCGAACAATACAAATTCAAAAGTTTTTGGAGAAATCATTTCCTTGACGAGTGTTTGTTGAAAAATTATTTATTAGAATGTTATCTTGTTTTATGTAATACATACATAAGTACTAATTTACATGCATACTATATGGACACTTGTAGGCAAAACTCTTCCTCCTATTTAAAGGTGTTACGAGCTATTTACTATACACTTATTTTTTTTTAAAGAGTTTCCCTTCTAGCTCAGAAGACGCACCTTTTAGCGAGGAGCCAAGAATCATTTACCCATCTCCGCTGGCGCGTTCACACAATTTAAAGAAAAGTGTTAAGATTGGGCTGCAGTGCATACAAGACATGTAAACCTCGAAAGTTAATTGAGTTAAGCCATTTATAAATAAGGGTAGAAATTAGCAAATTAGTGCCAGAGCAAACGAAAAACATAACAGGAACCTAAATGACAGAGGAAAGAATAGATTTTAGCACATGTTTAAGGACATTCAAATCGAAATGCTCCATAATACAATTGATAGATATACACATTAATTTTTTTAATGGGTCCATGTCTCCCACAACTAGTCCTCGAAGAGTTCAAATGTAAAAGAGGAGTACCTCTCAAGTTATAAATGCCAATCCTAAAAGATACCTTCCCCCGGAGGTCATGGGAGTCAATAATAGAATTCAATAATTGATGAATAAAAATTATGTCAGCAATTCTACGACGCTTTTCTAAGGACCACAAATTAATCAGCCTAAGGCGCTCATGATAAGGCGGAAGAATCAAGGGGTCATTCCAAGGAAGGTTCCTGAGACCAAACCTAAGGAAGCTGTGCTGGACAGACTCTATGCGGCTACTGTGAACAGCATAAAAGGAAGAGCACCTGTCTGGAAGATCGATGATATGCCATCCTCTACATTTTTCTAATTCTTAAGAGACTTATGCCTTTCAACGAGTTGCGGCGCAACAATAGTCATATGTGGCAGATATTCCCATTATCAAAGGAAGACTAAATTGAAATCAGATGAGATGGCATAGTTCACTCAATAAGAAATGCTATTTGTTCAAAAACTGAAAAATCGCTACGGCGAATTCGACAATTAGATTTTATAGTCCAGTTTAGAGAAGCAACGACGGACGTGAACAGACCTTATGTGAGTGCAGTTCTTAGCTGTAATGTAATACAGGGGTTAGGACGTCCAAGCGCAATTAGGAACAAGAAAATTGATAATAGCAAAATATTTGTGGCTAAAGTTGATTCTTCAAATTGCAAGCTTAGTAAAATGTTGTTTAAGTGGCCAGAAATCTAAAGTTATTATGCATACAAAGTCTGAACGTGGAATTTTTTAGACACCCACTGGGCGATTTGAATGGCCTTACGTACAGGTAATACCTTTGAAAAATATAGAAGCTTCAACTGTCGTCCAAACATTTCTTCATCAGTGTGTACTAAAAGATGTGGTGTCCTTAAAACAATTACGACTGGATTCCTTCCTAGATGTGCAGCCCTTGATGTATACTGTTTCTCCTTGGCTTGGAGGATATCCAGTTAGGGACGCCTTTAGCTGCTCTGATAGCAACTGATCGCGCACGGTTTCCCACTATCTACCATCTGTGGAGCCGCTTGGGAGCTGACACCTAAGCTCCAGATAATGATAAAGTTAGTGGGAAAAAATTAGTTTCCATGAAGGCAACAAGAGGGTTTCTTTTGAGATTGGTGAAGAAAAATATCAGGTAAGTATTATGTAATTTGCAAGGAGTTCAGATCAACGTTTTCTGAAAACAAAAACAATTCGCTTTTCCAAATTCGCATGTCTTCAACAAAGAAAGTGTATTATACCTGGAGGTCCTGGATTGCTCACGAAGATCACATTATTATAGACTAAAGCGATAAGAAACTGGGCTTAGGCACTTACTCTTGTGACTATAAAAGCAGCACAGCCACTATGATGTGCAATTCGTCTTTTATATAATATTTTTTAAGTGCTAGCAATGCCCAGATTTTATTCCGATAAAAAGGAGTTAAAAAGAATTTTAAAAGAACAGTGTAGAAAGCGTAACACTTTGATTCTGCAGTTCTTTATAGCAGAGAGATATGCGACTTTTCTTAAAAAAGTGAAGGATTCTCTGTAGCAGGACGAGTTTGTCATCTTTTTGAACTTGAGAGGAATGGAAAAAGAACACTTGATGGAATTTAGATTTCAAAAATTGCATTTGTAAAATTTTTCCCTTTGTTGAAGTACTATTAGAAGCAAATTTTTGAAGACGGAAATATTTTAAAAATTCAGATGCATTGTGATTCGACGGTACAGACATCTCGTCAACGTGGCTGTGGCCCTCTTCGTTTAACCGTGGATATTCATTAAAGTTTTCAAAATTGAAATGTTCTTACAATACAGTGTAAAGTTTGCCTGCGGTATGGTGCCCAATAAGCACTCTGGTGGGTTATTTTTACATAATAACGACTTTTTTCAAATATAAGAATTCCTTAATTTCCGTTGCAGGTTGTTATCTATATTTCATGTTTTGCTGATATATATATAACTCAAAATTTGACTTATAATTCTTTCCAAACTAAAAACTATTACAAATAAGTTTCCAAACCTTCGAGGACCATTAATAGTCATCAATAGTCACTTTTTGAACGTATTAAGCAAAACTGTGATTACTCTGATTGAATAGCACTCTTTTCTAATTACCTTTTTTGTTATTATTACCGTAAACTTTCGATGAAGGTTGATTTGGAAATCTACGACGTGACCAAAGGGATATTCCCTTCAATCACTCGCAGTTCATTAAATAACATCAAAACTAATTTGCCATTAAACAGCAACATAGGGAAATTTTTAATCAATTGCAATATGAAAGTTTAAGTTTTACATCCTTTCGCAGGGAAAAACCTTGAATACAACAATATCAGGTAACTTGAAAGTTTAACACGCTAATTATAAGTCGATGAAGGTATGTGCACAGGAGAGCTGTACGAATGTAACGAACCCCATAGCACTGTATTCCCTACGCTTTTAAAGTTTCATCGGCAACAAAGTTTTTAAAGTTTACAATTGCACGTCTTTACCTGCATTTCTTCATGTAACTTACCGTGACTTTCTTTTCCGATTCATGTTTGGTCTTGCAACTTGCAACAAATCTAATCAGCGCATCAAACTTGTACGGAGTACACTTTCATCGGAAACTTAATCATTAGACAAAGTATCTAAAGTAGGCCAAAAGCCAAACAATAAAAGATTACTGTATGTCCTGATCCGACTGCAGGCTCAATATCGTCTTGCAGGATTTACGCAAAAGTGACGTCAGTAATTGACTTTTGAAGGAACTTTTACTTGTCCGTGGAGTAGAGTGCAGTTTGCTGCCGAGCTACAAAGGATTTAAGTGTACACTTTCGTTCGACGAATTCCACAGCAAACTCTTAGTACAGCGAAATGGAAGGAATTTGTTGACTGTGCAGCTGGAAAGGTGGATAAGTGCACAATCAGATCGAGATCCCCAGTCTGCGTGTCAAGCAGCAGGGTACGGCGCCATCACTTGAATAAGTTTAATGAGTTTTAAATAAATTTCGGTGGCACAACTGCATTAAGCCTTGTCTGGATCCTCTGACTGTGTCTATCTGCGGTTCCGACGAGTGCAGTCAAGGGCTTTCGGTAAATTACACTAATTGAGATGAAACTGCTTTCCAGGTATTGTACCAACAAGTTTAATTGCATTTCTTACATGGGAGGATATTCGCTGGAAAATCATGGTTTCGGGCTGCGTTCGGATGATAGATACCCGGGATATATTAACGATTAGTGAACACTTCAAGAATTTGTAAGATGGTTTTTACATGATATCCGTGCTGTATTTCTCAGTATCAAGGTAGCCAGGTGATTAGAAATGCTCACAGTCCTTGTTTTTCACAAATATGCCCCAATGACGTTCCTTTTTGTCTAAAGGATCTTACACAGTTTTGATTTCGAAGGTGCTGTAATTCCACTTCATATAACTCGAGGTATTTCGTGCTACTTAATAATATCATAAAATTTTCGAAATTTTCCCATATGTACAAAGTGCTCCACAAGTGCAACGGAAATTTAAACAAATGACTCAAAATCTTTGGTGGTATTTATCTTAAAGACCGCGTCATCATGTAAGAGCTTGAGTGTTGTTACAGAGATGCAACGTCGAGCTCCAACTTTAATAAAAGTAAATATGAAAAATGCCACCACGGCTTCCCTCAAAGAGCAAGAAATGAAATTATTTTAACAATGAGAAGACACTTAATTGCAATTTATGAGCAGTCGCTACCCCAGGTGAAAAACAAATACTCGTTCCTAAAGTCTGCAAATTGCCATCAGCATTCATTCCTATTACGCTAGCAAAATTCGCGAAGTTACAAGACCCCTGAAATTTTACAAACGACTGTGCTTTTTGTACTTTTGGCGGGCCAGTCACTTGGGTCACATTTAAGTCTTAGAAATGTTGAAAAGTTCAGTGCAATATGACTGGAATTTATACTAAGTTTATTTTCGATTTATATCAGGGATATTGGTCGCAATTTATTAACATTTGTTGATGTCAAAGATTAAAGGTGTTAAGTGCTTGTGGAATGGTAGGTATCCTAATAAGTTACCAGTGAAAAAGGAAGGAAGGCGGGTTCTCTGAAATTCGAGAAAATGATTTTTTGCTTTTAATTTTGCAGAAATTATTTTTGAATATAACATCGCATCGATAGATAGAGATTACATATGATTATTATGTATACATAGCCAAACAAAGATACATGAATGGTTTTTAATGAATTAAGTCAGGTGCGGCTGGGATTAGAATCTCAGCACCTGGGGAGGTACCCATTTTTTTATAATTTGTAATAAGGACTAATTTTGGACGGAAAAAGACGATTCAATCACTACTCGCAAATAAGACTTGTAATAAAGGACTCCTTTCCTCATCATGTCAAATACGGGGTGTCCCGGTCGCAGATGCTAAATTTTTAAAGGATGATTCCTTGGTTAATTTTTAGAAAAAAATTGTATGGTGTAGCATAGTCTTTGTAAGTCATTTTGAATCATACGATTTTTGTTAGCCAATAAGGCTGCGATGCAGATCACCCGAGCTACTGTAATACAACAAGCAAGTACCGCTAAGGAAGTCAACTGAATTTTATAAACTTGCCTCTTGATCAGTATAGTTTCGACCGGCCTGTAATTCGGATTTCAATAAATATTTTAACTAGGCCGCGTGCAGTTTTTCTCGAAGCTATCCTCATCCCAAAACACTACATATGGGAAGAGTATTTACAAAGTAAGCTCCAGGAAAAACAACATTATTAAATGGAATTTTAGAAAGAAATATCGAAGGTGAACAATTCGCCTTGTTGAAGGCAAAGTGGAGAAAGATATTACACAGGTGCCAGGAGACAATTTTAAAAAAACACCACAAAAACACGAGAAAGAGTTTCAATATTTATTAAACTGGAATGAGCGAAATGAAAAATCATTTAGATACCTTATAACGCTTCGAAATTTACAAGAGAGGGCTATAGCAAAACAAGATGGGTATGTAAGTTAAACTAAAATCTCAGATTTTATTGAATCCAATTAAATTTTTATTGCTACACGGTTAAAAATTTTGGCGTAAATTTTAATATTTTTGGTATTGTATATATGACTACACCAGAAAAATATTAAAAGCTAATCTTTGGCATATATTAAAATGAAATATTTCTAGCCTTAAACTTTAATACCAATGATGAGTACATTTGAGACGTCTACCTGTAAAAATTGAACCCAAGCTGTCAACCCAGACAATTTTTTATTTGTATTTTGTAGTATTAATATGAAAGCATTAAAATACGGAGCCGTAATTCTCCTTAAAACCCATCTGTCCTCTTAATAGCAATCCGCATAAATATTGAAACTCAATATAATCATATTTAATTTTAGATTTGTATTTGAAAAATATTAAAATGTAATACAACTTTAGAAACTACTAAGTCATACAAAATGTAACTTTTCGTTTCTCGAATTTTGGGTCGAGTCAGAACTAAATTTATTGAGAATATCACAAGTACTTATATACTATAAAAAAATTTCTATTACGAATTATAAGCTAAATGAAAAAAAAATTTAATACGTGGCAAAAAGTGTTGCTACACAACTTATACTGGAATGTACTTTTAATATTTTACAATGATTAAAACTAAATACGACTTGCATTGAATATAAGTCTTAATATCAGAAGAGTATTAGAATTTACTCTCGGATTTTTAACCGTGTAGACATACTGTTCATACAAAGGTTTTTGTCTTTAACGTATAAGAATTTGACCTTGTATCTTATAGATTAGTATAGAAATAGGTTTGTCTACTTTTATAAAATCATAAAACATATTATCCATTTCATTAAAAAAATACAAAGTTATAACAAGCCTATGCTAATCCGGTATTGGAAACAATTCAAAAATAAATTGAAACTGAATTTGATTTTAGTTAGTTTCAGTTACCGAAAAAGCAATATATTAATATTTATAAGAAAATCAGAGCTTACCAAAATATAGAATTTCACCAACTAAACTTAAATTCTGTATCAATACACCAACTTCTTCACTGAAGCGCACTTTCTACAAGAATGAATCAATCTGCGCACGATAATGTACATGATAATACTTGTTCCTACAAATTGCTCTAGCTGTGGACATACTCATTACTCTCTCATTTCCCTGTAATAAATTATCTCTTCAATTTTCTATTCTTGCATGAGATAATAAATTTACCTGTACACGTTTAACTCAATTTCCTACTAAACAATTACCCCTCGCATTACGCTGTATTTGACTATAGCATCAATACTCTTTTCATGGCGGAAATAATTCATTACAGTATTCACACATTCCCGAATTTTCTACTGGGGTATCAAAGAGTAATTCATGAATTTCCAATGACAACCCTGTGTTAAAATTCATTGCTGTTGATAATGTATAGCAGTGCACATATGTTCATTACTTTATTAGTGATGTAACTAATGAACACAATTCCTACTGGGAATCAGTGAGAAAACTTCGATTTTTTCAGTAATTACGTCATAAGATATTGGGGTAGTGTACATATAAGAATTATTGCTGAATTAAAGAGTGATTTATGAAAAATTGTATCGTCATATTCATGGTAACTTTGTGATATAATTTCAAAAAAAAAAAAAAACTCAGAATTTTTTTTGTTAACACCCTTCGCCTTCCATCCTATTAAAGCCATACTTAATTACTGAACCCATAATTTAAAGCAAATATTTTGGTTTTGCCGGCCCACTTTCTAATGACAATAATTTTGGGAAATTGTTAGTAATTTCACAATTTGCCGAGATGCTCGATCTGTTAAGCATCATTTCATCTGAAATAGCATTGCCCAATTCGCCACAAAATCTGGAGCATTCAAGTTAAAAGTCTTCTCCTTACATGTCTGCGAGTATGCTATGCCCACAAATTATATTGGAATTCAGATCACGTAGCCGGCATCTACAGAGCTATATGAATTGTGTGATTCACGTGAGGTCCGGTTACACGATTCCTAAATAACTCTTAAAAATAATGTCCTTGTGCTTTCTTGTTTTACCAACAAAATGGAGCTATCCAAGAGAGTCTGCTGGCACTGTGGACCGACGAACCGAAGCCCACAGGGATTCGTATGTTGTGGAGTAAAATTCACGCCGGCTAAGGAGTAGAATCGTGAAGATTGGGGTCCGTAAGTATATAAAAATCAGTGGGTAATGTGTTTTGGGCATTATACGTCCTGACCGGTAAACGAACGTGGAATAATAAGAACCTGCTGCTGTCATGGGGCAACAACACGGAAGGACTAAAGAAAATGGACTAAAGAAAATGTGAATGCCGCTGCCGCAGCATCAAGTGGCATTTAAAAACTAATAATGCTCTTGTACGTAATTAGTGGTTCCGTTATTTGCCCTTCCGTCGGACAATTATATGACTACATAGGGAATTACGTATTTCAGTTGACTCTGTAATGCATGTGGCGGAAATTCATTCATGTCGACCTGCGACGTGTTTTCATTTAGTTTCAGGAATTATAATCAGCCTGGATCGGAACTTTTGCGAACAATGAGGGAATTCTCTCAAATGTGTCTTAATGTCCCTGGCCAATTGGCAGTTACAAATCCTTGGATACTTTACAATTATTTCAGGCATGAATATTATTCTGGCCAATAAGCGAAACAATCACATCCTCTGCGACATGTCCCCTCATTGCGAATGTGCCGCATTCCTGTCCACCGCGTCGGTAATTAAATTGCTGTCATAGTGCATTCCCAGTATTGCCGGGAACAGCTTTTGTCTAAGATGAATCAATTAGAATGGAATTGATCGATGGATTAAATGGCAAAATTGACTTTAATTAAAACAGATGGCATGCTATCTGTGACGGGAATAAGGATAGATGAAAGCACGATTTTATGATCTCTGTACATTCAAAGGTGTTAAATTTTAGAAGGGAGACTCGTTGATAGCTTCAGACTAGGTTGAACTATATTTGCAATCTTTGTACAGATTGTTAAAAGTTAAGTAGAAAATAATTTACCCGGCAAAGTATTGTATGAAAATTTTTATTTTTCATCTGAGTACAAGCAATATCTAGTAGTCTACGGATGATTGCATGATGGCTATATGTGAAAGCCCAGAAAGCGACTCTTCACTTCTATAAGGCTAACAAGTACCCGGGAAGCCAAATTAAACTCCAGTTCGACCAGAACACCAGAAGAATAAAATTTTCATGCCCTAAGAGTCGCCTGTTGAACCTATACCATCCCTCATCTATAATAGCAACGTTGACTTATTGGAAAATATAAATGTATTAGTTGTTAATTTCGCTGCAAGTTCGCATCCCTCATCTACTGTGCTGGCCTCAACATCACCATTGCTTCTAAAGTGCTGCACGTCTTCCCTGGCTAAATTTTTGATGAAAATATTTCCCCTAACATATTCAAAAGTAGTCTCCCATCTTTATCGAAACTCTTCCATTGCAGCCAATTCTTAAAAATGAGGGAGGCCTGCTATACTTAGTCATGGCTTCAATTCTGACAAAAGTTTTTGAAACACTTTTCAACGAAGAATTGATGAAATACTTCGAGACATCGCACTTTTATTCGCGAGCGTGAATGTGGCTTCCGGATGTTCAACCGATAATATGATGGCAAGTTCTATTTCGAAGGAACTCTATCTTTTTAGCCAAAATGCTAATAACTTATTTAATCTTAGCTCCAATCTAATTCATAGTTCCGCAGATCACAGACCCTTGATGATTTCACGTACTTATATGTACATACACACACACGCACATATATATATATATAT
>QYTT01081466.1:0-11095 GCA_006980735.1 Dasypogon diadema
AATCGGATTTCCATGTCCCAATTTTCCCACCACCAATTTTCTCATCAAACGAAGCTAAGAACACTCTCGATTAAGTCATCAATATTCTCTTTCAGTGCGCTTTCATTTGAGACCCCACTCGAGTATATTTGCAGACATTCGGTTATTCTTCCCCACTTTCACCCCCGACAACTTTTAAACGGGTCAACCGATTTTCATCAAACATCCGTTTAGGAGCTATGATGCCACAGACAGACAGACAGACACACAGACAGACACGTCAAACTTATAACACCCCTCTTTTTGCCTCGGGGGTTAAAAATAATGTACTACGCTAATCTGGCAAGTTATTTTAAAAGATGACCCATTTAATCGTGGCTTCAAAATGGTACCACACTTAGTGATTTCCACTTTAAAAAAAAAATATTTGACTTCATTGACAAGATGACCATTTTCCAAAAAATATCAAATAATTATTTCGTACTAAAATTGGTACCATATTTCTCGGTATTTATTTGGCAGTATGCTATGCTCCTTGCTTTACTTATATATACAGGGTGCGTACGGTATTTTAGGACAAATTGACATTAGAACGGATTTCTTCATATTTTTAGCAAAATTTATTATATTTCCATTAAATTTTTACATAATGTTGACTCTTAGACTATAAAATTACTCAATGAAACTCCCATTAGCGGCAATAACGGACTCAATCCGGGATTGGAAACGACTGCATGCCCGAATCAAATGCTCTTTGTTCATGTTGTTCATTGTGGTTGTTATGATATCCTTAAGCGATGAATGTGTTATGGGGATGTTTATTGATCTCCCTCTCAACTACGCCCCATACATAATAATCCAAGGGATTTAGGTCCGGGGAGCAAGGTGGCCAAAATTTTAGGGTGATGTGGTTATAGAAATTATCGATCATCCAATCTTGTGTCGTTATGGCTTTGTGCGAAGGAAAAGAGTCTTGCTGGAATACGTATGGTCTGTCCCCGCGTACACTACCAATCCAGGGTTTGACAAATGTATCTAAAACTTCGATGTAGGCGGCAGCATTCACTCGAAGCCTCTGCTGAAAGAAATGGGGTGGCATAACATGCCCTTCGTTGCTGACAACACCTAAAACCATGACAGTTGCGGGAAACTTCATGTGCATAACACGGAGAACCTCTGTAGGATCTGAGCATAACCACCTGTCATTTCTCCGATTGAATTTTTGGTTTTGGTCGAAATTTTTTTCGTCAGAAAAGAACCACAACATGTGAGGAACGTCAGGGTGCTTAAGTTTATTCAAGAGACGTTTTGCTTTGATAAGTCTCTGATCCTGAGTTTTTGCCGACATAAACTGTCCTCTGCGCATAACGTAAGTCTTATAGCGGAGGTCTTCGTGCACAACTCGACGGATCAGCCCCTCAGAGATATCAAAATCTCGCACAATGGACCTCATGGACGTTGAAGGGTTTTCGTTAATGATTTCTTGCACTTCTTGGACAAACTGTGTAGTTCTTGTAGTAGTTTCCAAACGTTCCTCATATATTTTGCAACAATTTCAACATCGCCAGCAGATGCTTTCAATTCACGACGAACCTTATGTACGAATGATCGGGCGCAATTGAGAAAATTGGAGATTTCTAAATCAGTGTGTTTCGCGCATATAGCGACAATCACTGCATGTCTCTTCATTTCTTGAGTAACTTTATAGTCCTCCATTAATGATCTGAAAAGAAAAAACCGAAACAAAATTTTCCTCCAGAAATTATAACCGCATATATGAGTGTCCTCAAATACCGTACGCACCCTGTACATGTAATTTTTTTATTTTTTTTATGAACACACTTAAACTGGTGTATCCACTGATCCCGGCTTGACGTTGAGTTTTGGGACACCCTGTATATACATATTATAGATATTTTTGTGTGAAACAATTTTTGGAGCACAGACTTTGTGTATAATATATCATTTTATGTTAGCATTGGAAAGGAGGACTTTCTTTTAAAAAATAAGAAATTAAAATTTTTATATGGCAATCTTTTGAAGGAGTTGTCCGACTTTGTTAATTTTCTACCAGGATGTTTAAATTTGACTAGAGTATTATCGGTTCCAATTTTTAACTATCTATCCCGAAATATTTTCATTTTAGAGGAAAAAGTGGGATTCTTACTTGATATGCTAAAGGAGTTGTCCAAATTGTCCCATTTCCGTACCATACCCGTCTTTGATATAGCTTTTACAGTTCAAAAGTAACCATTTCAAGAACAGCTACAACCAAATCAAAATCAGCGTCAACTACTTCAAATAAATAACAACTTTTTCAAATTCAAATACAATAAGCCTCAATATAAGTGGCATACGTCTGCAAATTTTCAGTTTCTCATGCAAAACTTGTTGTTATTGAAGTTTATATGGTTGTATTTGAATTTGAAAAAGTTGTTATTTATTTGAAGTAGTTGACGCTGATTTTGGGTTGGTTGGCCTTGTTTTCGAAATAGGAGTGCTTGATTCTGATTTAGTTGGCGTTGAAATTGATTTGGTTGGTCTTAATTTTGATCTGATTGTAGCTGTTCTTGAAACGGTTGCTTTTGAAGTGTAAATCCTTAATAAGGCACCTACCTACTAAATTTCAATTCTCTAGCTTAAAGCGTTCTCGAGATTTTTTTTAAAGTATCTCCTAAGCACGTGGGAAAACCCTATGATGTACACAGCACAGCTTAGGCGGAAGGAAATTTTAGAAAAGAGGAGATTGGGAAATTAACCTGACAAATGTTGCAAGTGAGGAACAATTTTTTGCATGAAATTACTATGTTGCAGTCAGTGCTTTCGCAAATACAATTCTCATCAATAGAATTGCCAGTAGAACAGGTACCCAGATATATCGCGCCTCCCGTGCTGGATTTGAACCCACGTAAACAAAGAAGACGTGCCATTCAGCCCACTCGGTCACTGGCGTGAGAAACAAACAGACAGATAGCCAGAGAGGCAGATGGACAGACGGACAGACGAACAGATGAGTATTTATTGAACGATTTGTTTTCGCCCCCATTAATGGCAATATATTTTATTACCGTGTAACATGAATATTTTTATGCGTTACAAACGTTGGCTCAAAGCTATAATACGCTGCAACTAGGGTATAAAAATATGTCCAGCAAATATCATTTCACAGCAGCAACAAAAACCATAGTATTTACCATTTCATGAATATTCCGTTGCCCATTAGAAAAACCCTGTATTGGAGCTACCATTTTGAGTTCCAAAAGCTCGGCTCCAAATTCGAAATCAGCCATCTCAATATTTGGTATTTGATCCGGCATCTTTAATATCAAATTCGTAATTAGCCACCTCAAAAGCCTATATATCTGCCATTTCACTTATATTTAGAAAATCTTGTCTACCGACTCTAGATTCGCAATCAGCGACCTCGAAAACCTATACCTACATATTTTCATAACGGAGCAAAATTTACATTTCCGACTTTAGTAAATAAAATCGCAGTTCATTGAAGGGGTTGCCCGATTTGGTTCAGTTTCTACCAGGCTATTTAGGTGCGTGCCGAATTTTATCCATCTAATTCGAAGCGAGCAACTGTTGATAGGTTTCCGCGAGGCAAACCAAAAAATATACTCTAAACTTAAGTAAGTCTTAATAAACAGTCACTTAAAATGAGTAAAATGCCTGGCCAACCCTTTTTATGAAGGGTGCTATATATTAATACGAATCCAATATCAAGAACACCATCATTTGATAGGTCATCTTTTCCGAATAGCTGCTGCAGTTTCCGAAAATTTCGTTGCCTCCAAATCCTGCAAACCAGCTAAAGACAGTAATCTGAGGTTGTGCTTCATCACCAAATAGCGAATGTAGCGAATGTGTACATTGTTCTTTTCTTATAGCATTTCCTAAGATCAAGGGACAACCCTATGATACACACAACACAACTAGACTTTCGGCAATATAGCTGCAGTATTTGCATGCCTTGATTATGGTTCGAGTGTATTTTTTCGAGGCAGGACCAAGATATACTTATTTGGTGAGAACTTATCGTACTTAACCTTATCCTGTCCCTCTGCAGGAAGAGATCGCCTTGATGGTTCCATTGGTACCATAAGATTATTTATCCTTTCAGTGACTTTTTATTGTTTTAAACAGAGCATGTTGAGTGGATAAAGTGATTTTGTTGTAGTTGTTCCAAGTAGACATCGCAATATTACTTGGTATTCTGACGGGTCACAATCAACTCAACGCTCACCTTGCAAGGCTTAATATGAAGACCGATCCAATTTAACTCTTTTAAGAAGATTGGTATAACTTTTGTGCGAATTCCCGTCCGTTAGTAGATGCGGGAAGGAGCTATACCAAAACTCGGATCGCCTTAGACTTCATTAAAAAGTAATGGAAGGAAGTAATGTTTTATTATTCACTAGTCGGGTTCCATTGTATATTTATTTTCTTGGAAGCCAAAGAAGTAGGGAGTCTTTTCTTTTCAAGAAAAGTAGGTGTGTCGGCAATTTGAGGTGGTATAAGGAACTGACATATATTTTTGTGTCTATTTCTACGCGCGAATCACAGACTTGAAGGAAAATCTCTTAGCTCAAAAGGATATATGAAGGAATCTCATTGTTCTCGGACGTGTCAAAATTTTCTTGGCGGTGTATTGGTTATTTTGGTCCGCAGGTGTTAAATCCAATCCAAGAAAGTGAATAAAAATGACTTGTTGAGACTAAAAGAGTTTTGCTTACCTAAAATAATTTAAAATTTAGCTGCATATACTAAACAACATTTAATTCGTTGAAGTTATCCAAAATTGAATGCCTATGCTAAACCTACAAGGCTGATTATACTCAGAAAAATGTTAGTATTAAATTACCTATTCAAATTTTTGTGCAACTGGACCCCATTAAATATAGTAAATTTGAAGTTATTGACAAATACCTTCCTAAGTCAAATACACTTTGTACAAATTGATGCCCTTTTTGACAATGTAAGTTAAAAATATATCTCGGCTGTCCCAAAAAAGATCATGTCATCAGCTTCAACAGTATTTATGTAACATGAAATTCTGCTCATCAGTAAAACCCAATTATAGCATAAGCAGGGTCTTGTTCCCATTTACCTTCAATTTTGAAGCTATTAAGAGACAGAAGACTGTTTTAATGATTCCAAGTTGTTGTTTGACGACCAGACACAAAATTTTCTAACGACCTTCGTGGAAGGGTAGTATAACAACAGGACCATTAATCTGCCAACCAATCAGATATTCACCGTCTCCCCATGCCCTTACGTCCCTCATCTGATATTTTTGAGGCTGTGAATTCTTTAAAATCCCCATGGTATTGAGCTGCCAAGAACGACGAGTAAGACGAGCAGCGAATAGCCGGGACAAGGAACTCGTGTAGAAACACCTTCTCATGATTAATGTGTGCTCTAAGTACCAAATCATCCCTTACCAGACCTGCTGTACCGTTTTCACTCAAAAACACTTGAGGTTACCATTATAATGAGACTTGGAGTTTGTCCTGCTTTAATCATCAGCACCTCACATACTACACTTGAAAATGTTATGGGTTCGTTCCTTCTACACCTCAGACATCCTTTTCATCAGGTATATAAGCACGAATTTGTACTGCAAATTATCAAATTAACTTTTGGGACATATCACATCTGCTCGCATCAAATGAGAATACACTTCTTACTGTAACGTACTATAAAAAGGAATCGCCCTAGTGAATATGTGCTTTGTAAGCTCTTCGTCCTGATATTGGCGATTTACTTGGTGGATATCAAGTAAAGTTCAATTAAAAGCGGCGAGGAAAGAATGTAAATTTATCCCAGGATAGCTATAAATTTACAAACAAGTCCCCAACCAAATACTATTGAATGGTGACGAAAAGATAAAAAAAAACTGTGGTTATGCAAAAGACTCTAAGGGATCATAAAAAAAAATCACAAGTGATATTACTTCTGGGACAAGTAAACGTAGAAAATTGAAAAAAATTATACCAAATCGTGGTTCACAAGAGAGTCGTAATGTGGTGAGTTACAGGGGTATTACCTCCACTTTTACATAATTTATGTAATTAATCTATGGGAACATGCGAACTTAACATCATGTTTTAAATTGCTTGCAATATTTAAAGCTGATAAAATCAAGTAGTACAATCAATGGCATTTTGCTTCGTTATATTTGATACTCACAATAATTTTTCAATTCTTCGCGTATGTTAATAAATTATTATAAATAATATTACCATAAATTTTTCATATAAATCTGTAGATTTAAAGCTAAAAATGGATAAAAATCTATAATAATTTCATTTAACTTTTGTTAACTCTTGAGGTGCACTTCTTATCTTGATGGGTACAACCAGATCCACTCTATTCAAGGTACAGAAGATATTTTGATAGTACAAAAAGTGTAGTCGTTTAGAAAAGTAGGAAGGGGAGAAAAATGTCTACGCATATTCTTAATTGCAATTTTGAATCTAGGGAAAAATCGAAGGTGGCAATCAGTTCCCTACAGATGAATGGTTCTGTTCAGCAACGATTACTGAAACTCCACTATTCCGACATATCTTCTCTGAAGAATAGTAGGATAGAAATAACTTGATGCACGAGTATTACGCGTAAGGATAAATCTATAAGAAATCAGAACAGAAAGTTCTTTGGGATAATGCCCATTGAATATAGCATTCTTTGTCCGCTACCGGAAGCCTAGGCACCTCATCGGCTTCTCTGCAATATTAAATAAGAAAAGAATTGGTTTAGCCCACTTATATTATACCCTAGATGTAGGGCAGAAAGGAATGTAATAAGTACCTATGTAGTGAATAGTGTTGAATTCTGACATATTCGCAGCATAATTTTTTAATAGTAGCTCAAATTTTCGAATAGAATTAATAGAAAATTTTATAATTTCCTCTTTGGGAGTAATTAAGGCCAAAATAATGGTCAAGTGCACCTCCTTAGCTCGTAAATGAACCACCATCGAAGATTAACTTTTACGCTTTCTCCATGTTCGATGTCAAAAACAGAGTGTTACTTTAAATAATATTAAGCTAACCTCCAAGTGACCTCCACATTTGGCTCTAGGCAACCTACAGATCACTACCAAATGCTCCCTTTTCCGTGATCCAGTTCACGTCCAAAATAATTTTTTCTCGAAGCCTTTACCTTTCGAGATATACCACCGCCTTTTTATATTTTCTGTACTCTGTATATTAGATAGACATTTGTGAAAAAAGACATATACAATGTAAATATTTTTATGTAAAATAATTTTCTGTAACCCCAAGATCACGTGCAATATATCATTTTACGTCAGCACGGGAAAGGAGAATTTTCATTTAATAAATAAGAAACTGGTAACTCTCTGAAGTAGTTGTCCGATTTGGATCATTTCCTACCAGATTGTTTTAATTTTACGAAAGTGTCTGTGTCCCAAATTTAATCTATCCACCTCAAAGCATTTTCGTTTTAGAAAAAAAAAAACAATTTTTTAATTCATATGGCAACCCTATGAAGAAGTTATTCAATTGGCCCATTTTCGAACTTGGTCTTTCAATTTTAATAAAAAAAATTTTTAAATCTCTAGCTTAAAAAGTTCTCAAGATAACGCGCGGACGGGCAGACAGACGGACAGACAGACAGTGTTAAGATTGCTCATCGTACTCTGAAAACTCAATTTTCTTTATTTTCTTGATTATTTATCGCGGAAACTAAAATGTCACAACAAATTTGACTTTCAACAAATAACACAGAAATTCTCATTCAAAACATTTATAAACGCAGCTTTGTAAACAAGCCTCTCTCGACAATACCAGCTGATTCAAATTCACCACGGTACGTGTGATGATGAAATTCACCACGCTTGTACTAAAATGAGTGAAAAGACCAATCCCCACCGGAATTATTGGTGCCGTGTGCAAGGCACTCTATAAAAGCAGCTTCAGTGTTCACGTCGGTATCTTTTCTTTCTCATCGCTCTTCGCAATCAGATCACTGGTCAGCGACTAAACTCCCAAATTCTAATCAACCATTAGTCTTAATAATAATAACATTTCTCATTGTTGTGGGTATAGACTACAACAAAATTTCTTTTCCTTGTTGTGGGCAACGAATGCAACAATCTTCCTACCTTTACCTTTCCTCATTGTTGTGGGTATGGACTACAACAAAATTTCCTGGATGACGACTGCAACATATTTTTCTTACCTTATTGTGGATAACTATTGCAGCAAAAAGTTCATATCTTACCTCCTATCTTTTGTACTTGTTCTGGGTACCGACTAGAACGTTATATCCTAACCTTTTGTCTAGATAGCTCTTTTGGGTACCGACTAAACCAGTTCTTTCTTCCACTTGGAAACATCACATCCCCGCATTTCTCCTATACATAACCGTTTTGGGTAGCGACTAAAATATTTCATGCACTTGCACCGGGTAACGACAGTTCTTGAATTCTATAAGTAATCTTTTATAAAAAATTATTATATATTAAAATTATTATTATTATATTGGATGAGACTATGCCATCATAGACATAGCGCCGTGGTGCGTGAATCATGCCGCGCGGGTGGCGGAGTCTGTTTTGGTAATTTATCAATGATAATATTTGCGGAAGGCTGTTTTTCGGCTTTTACTCAACTAAATAAGTAGCAGAGACATTGAATTTAACACAGTCAAATTTCGTTAAAAAGGGGCCAGCTTTTTTCGCAGAAAACTTTTTCAAACCAACAGGCAGATAGACGGACAGATAGACAGACGAAAGTCTGTCTGTATTTTGTCTTGGAATCGTATATTTTACCTCTCTTTTCGATATTATGAAAACTAACGGATGTGTAGACAGACACAACATTCATCTTATACTAGGTAATTATTCATATTCTGTAGAAGCTTATTGAACATTAGTTTTCTATAATTAAGTTTCAATGATTGAATAATTACATTATTAAATAATTAAATTAAATTAAAATACGAGTTTAATATTGCTAAGTTCAATATGTGGATGACAAGTTGCATTGTCCAGAAACAGCAATAATTTTCGTCGTTCTTTACGCATTTTTGAGTTAGTCTTTTTCAGGAAACACTGAAAGATGGGAGCTGCCATCCATGCCTTAGAATTTGCTATATATCCCACGGGTAATAAGTTTCTATTCAAATTTTTAATGCATCGCGCCTTCGCACTTTTACCGATTACAACAATGGTACCATCACCAAAAACCAACAATGCAACAGTCAATCGCTCTTTTGATAACTTCCCACCTTTACCTGAAATGTTTTGTTAGGAAGAACAAAACGGTTTCGCTATATTTTTGAACTCATAATTCATAACAAAGTTCGATAATTTCGACTTCCAAGCGTTAACTACACATTTGTCGACATCGTTTGCTTCACCGCAAGAAACGTTATAGGTTATGCCATAAGAAGCCATTGAAGCTGTCCAGCCAACCCGTGGAGGCTTTAAAGGAATCAAAATGTAAATGCCTAGCTAGCTCTTGTGCCTTTTATCGAAGAATGGGTCCTGAAATGGGAAAATTTTTAGCACGAGCAGAACAAAACCACTTACCTCTTTTTCTTTTCTTTTTTTTGTAGCTCATGTCGAATTCAATTTCCACATAACTACAATAGAGTTTCCTTTTCCTTCAAAATATTATAGATAAATTGATGAATTGTACAAATTTCCTTCTTAGAAAGATTTCCGTCATTCGTAGATTCCATCTATGATAAGTTTGACTCTTTATTTTTCCCAAATGTTTCCCACTTTTTAAGTTTTTTCCCCTTCCTTTTTCATTCTAAAACACTATAAAAACACTCGCGAAAGTTAACTCGTTTAACATGTTTTCGAATGCGTCTTAAAAATGTGGAATGCCGAATAAAGTTTTAGTCCTCAGGCAACCGCCATAATTTTCAACTATTTAAGTAATCCTTTTCAGGCGTTTTTTTCTAATGGTAAACTTTTTCCTTCATGGCCGTTAATTCGGGAGTTCCACAGGGATCTATATTGGGGCCACTCCTTTTTATCATGTTTGTTAATGATATTTTTAACTCCGTTAATTACTGCCAGTTGCATCTCTATGCAGATGACGCTCAGTTGTATTTGTCCAGGTGGGGCTGGTCGAGGATGCCATCTATTGCATAAATCAAGACTTGGAGTCTATAGCCCAATGGTCAATAGTGAACAAACTTTTACTGAATCCTGATAAGTGAAATGCCTGGTCATTCATCGAACTAGACTTAATACCAGTTATTTCCCTCTCGTTACACGTAGTGATACTACTATCGCATTTGTGAATTCCGCTCAAGCTTAATATTACCTTTAATTCTATTGTCAGACACGTTCATAACCTCCGCCGATTTGATCATATCTCGCAGTATGTTTCTTCCATTCTTGGCTGCAGCTTTTCGGTATATTTAAAATACCTTTGTTTAATTTTCCTGGCCAAAATTATTAAATTTCAGTCACCTAGATACCTGCATGACTGTTTGCAATATAGTAGATCCTCTAGAACTATTACATTTATTTTACCACGGTCATATTCTCTGACATCTAAGCGCCAGTTTTTCGTCTATGCTATCAAACTTTTGAATAGTTTGCCCGCCTCCTTGAAAAATACTATCGGAACATGCACGCTCAACTCATTTAAAAACTCACTGTTCACTTATTTGAATTCCAATTCTGACTTGCTTTAATTATATTCTTGCTTACATGTATTCTGATTTGAATTGATGCTATATTTGCTTTATTGTTAAGTCTTAATTCTTTTTGTTTTCTCTTTATATCTTTATTTATTTTATTTTCTTTTCTTATTTTCTTTTAATATTATATGATAAATATTTTTCTTTCATCTTGTACTTTTTAAAAGATCTAGAATGCCAAAATAAAAATAAAAATAAAGTAAAGTAAGTATTTATTACCACAATTTCCTATAGCAATCAACAGTTATCCTACGAATACCTTTGTATAGTAGTGTGAACAAATTTTCCACTGTTGTGGATCCCATAATAGTATTGAGATAATTTCAGTATTTGGTAATATATTTCTTTAAAATTAAAGTTCAATATTATTTAGATTTATTCGATTTTTTTTTACAATGGATACGTATCATATATCTTC
>QYTT01081467.1:3177-19027 GCA_006980735.1 Dasypogon diadema
ATTTTGAATTGTCACTTTTTATTTGAGCATTTTAATAAAATATTTTTAAAAAAAACCATATTGACTGGTCTTATTCTTTGAACCGGCACCCCTGTTTTTGTTTGAGCCTTGCATAGACCCAACAAAGTGAATAAACAATTACTTACCTCGTTATCTGTATTTTGATGACTTAAAATATCACTGTCGTCATTAGATATGCTTGGTCTAGATTCTTCATGATTACTTGTGAAAAGCAGTAAGTCAAAGTACCACAAGGAAGGGCGGTACACATTTTCAGGGGAACAACCAGATTTTTTGGATTTATTAACCTTCTTCATTTCTTTTCGAAATGATGAACGCAAATTGTTAATTTTCTTTTTTACAGTATCCATACTTGCTTCTGGATTTACTGTTTTATATAATGCTAGGAGCTCTTTGTACCCCTTTTCAAGAAGCGCCCTATCCGAAAAACACTTCGACTTTACTTGCCATAAAGCATTATGACGCCGGTAAATATTTAAAAATTCTACTACAAACTCTTCCTTTTTGTCCATTGCTAAAAATCTAATTGAGGAAATTACACAATACAAACAAAATTAATGATGACATGAAAATATCGCCTCAATCTTTTTCCTGGGCTGTGGAAAATATCAAACTTGTTAGAAATCATGCCTGCAGGCCATGGACGGCAGTTTTTGCACCACACACAGGCAGGTTCTTATCAGTTTCGGTGAACTGCAGGCATTGCCTGTCCGGCGGCCTTTATGTGTGTGTTGAAAATTGCCGGCCGGTGCCGTCGACTGCAGGCCGTGGCCTGCAGGCGGCCTGTTAGGGATGGGCACCATAAGTCTTCGAGTTCATAGAGGGTATTGCCTTTACGGGCTCGAATACGACACTTCAAAAACTTTTTTGCCAATTTTCCGCTGGTTTGCTTTTCATAGCTGCTCTGCTGAAAATTTCGTTGGAAAACCTCTTGACCCACTTTAAATCCCACTGGCTTAGCTTTCAAATTATAAGACCTGGCCTCGCGCGCAAAGGCTTTATCAAGATTTGGTTACGCCCGGGCATGAATAAGCTGTAGTTTGTCCGAAGAGACGACAAGTACCGGCTACTGACACTCTGTAGTCCATAAGTTGAAGCGTGTTCCACCATTTGTAGGTTAATTGACGCTGTTTGCAAATTTTTAATATGAGTTCTAATGCTTCTCTAGTCTGCTCGTATAATTCTTCGACCTTTTCAAAGTAATTTTCCACAAGTATTTGTAGCCGGGTACTTCTACCCGATATGTCTCAATTTATGCATTCAGTTTTTCGATTTCTGCCCAATCATTATTTAAGGTTACCATTTTAGCTTCTGCATATTCTTCGGTCTTTCTAGCCGCAGCACCTTTCGTGATCGCAGTGTTTACGTTTTGTATAATCCTGACTTCGTTCCCTTGCAATTGAAATAGCTGCTCCATGTTGGACGTAGGCCAAGAAGATTCAGTTTGATGTAAATATGACTTCCACCAAATTTTCCCCTTAGTATGCAATGATGTTCCTAAGCTTCCCCAAAAAAATTCCTCGGAAATGATCTGTGATACAATTAGTTTTTGAAATTGACTGAAAGAGAATAGATTTGAGGACACTGGTTTCAGAGAAGAGCAACAAAATTCCTCAAGACACGCTGTTCTTAGGATTGATATAATGCTGCTGAAGAGCAAGTTGCGCTTGAAGTTTAACGTTCTTTCAAACCGCTGATCTGGTGTACTTAAACTCGAAGGACTAAAAAACATAGCTGAGACAGTCAATTGAGTTGACCATGTTAAGGATGAACAAGACAATTTTTGTTGTTTTGTTTTTATTTCAGTTTTTCACTACAAATTGGTCTGTACGATTACTTCACTAAGTATTCTCAGTAAGCACACCCTGTACCAAATAGCTACTAAAGTACTCCCCTATTTATTCCTTGTAGGCTCAGTTTTTATCAAACAATTACTAAAGTTATACCACTAATTATTCCTTGTAGTGCAGTGTTTACCACACAGTTACTAGAGTTACACCACTAATTATTACACACAAGTATATTCTTTATCAAACAATTACACTAATTATTCCAAACAGTGACGACCGCTCGAGACTTTTCTACAACGACTGACCGATCAGGCTCAGCAAAACAGACTCTCTGATTCTAGCTCGCTGGGCAGCAGCAGAGTCTCAGGCGAAAGCTTTTTCGCGCCGAAACCGCTGACGCTGAGCTTTAGCTATTGGATCTCTATCCAATAGCGAGCAAGTAGTTTTAATCTTTTTGGAGTTCTTATGTTCCTCACTTTCGTATGGCAGCATAAGTCGGATTTACTTGTCGCGATTTATGCTGCCGGTTGCAGTTTCTTATCTTCCCTTGAATTTTCTCGCACGAAAATTCAAGGGAACATGCAACAAAGTGGGTTAGATTTTGTTGCTCTATTTGGGGTTTTTAATTATCAAGTTGCGCATTCCAATTTGTTTACTGGAATTTAAATCCCAATGTTGATTTTTGAGGCCTCGGGCATAGGATTTATTTACACCCCTTTATTTGAATATCGCTGATAGTTGCATATTCCTGTAGGTTTTCTTGGATTTTAATCCAAGCGGGAATATGCAACTTTGTATGCCCGTTTATGATCAATTTGATTGATTTCCCTTTAATTCTGATATATATATACAACAAGTATTTGCGGCATCTTGTAGAGCTGTGCTTTCTATTAGCAGGTTATCGTTAAGTTCTTGGAGATGAATGAGTACTTCTTGATATCATTTTCTGTTTTGGTGAATACATCGCTATCGAAATAGTCGTTTTTGAACTTCACCAATGCCATGATTTTCTCGTGATTATTGACGATTCGTTCCCAGTACCCGTTCAGCAAATTTATTGTTTGCTTGAAATAAGCCGTTGAAAATTTTATCTTCATGTCAGACTTGGTTTGTTCTAAGGAGCGTTTAAGCCAATCGATTAGAGCCACTTGCTTTTGTAATTTTCTTTCCGTAGTCTTAGTTCTTTCGATTGCTTCTCGTAATGCCTCTTCCATTGCACCTCTGGCTTGTTCGTAGATGGCTTCGACTTTAGAGTAAAAATTATCAAGGAAATACTTGTTGTCAGCAGCATCGTCTTTATACAGCTCCAGTTCTGCGTTGCGTTTCTCGAAAGTAGACCAGGTGCTATTCAATGCATGTAGACGTGCCACAACGTATTGCCTTGTCTTCTTCGTTGATGAATCTTTTCTAAAATTGATGTAATATTTTTGAATGAGTTTTCCGTCGGCGCCTTGTTTTTTGATTAACTCTTCCATCCTGTAGCTTCTCGATTGTCTTCAGTTTATGATAAATTTGTGTCAGCCTATGTGGCCAAATCGTTGACTTGATATCCAGCAAAAATGTTCCCCAAGATTTTAACTTTATATGAATTCTCAAGACACTAGTTCTAGAGAATCAGAGTTAAAAGTTCTTAAAGACACTTAGCTCTTTAAGCTTGATGCGTTTACTTTTTTGCTCGAAGGACCAAAAAACGTTCTCAGGGCACTAAGTTCCACAGAACTGAACGTTAATCAGAAGAAAGCCAAAGATTTTCTCAGGACACTAAGTTCCAGAGAATGAATGCTAAAAGACCCACGTTTTCCTTAATAAAGTTTATTGATGACTAAAACTTTTTACACAAATAATTTCTGTCTTATTTATACCAAAAAAATTGCTAACTTACGTAATTACAAAGTAAGCATAACAATTCAATCATAATTTCACTTCATTTACGCACAGTGCCAGGTTACTTGTGTGCAAACCATTGAGAAAATGAAAAAAATGCTGACTGCAAGTCCACCTGAGGTGAATGAATTTCTGACAAAAATATGAAAAATTGTCGCAGACAATTGAGTTGAAATTTAATATATTTATTTAATTATATGTGCGTTGTACAGATTACATTAGAGTTAATTCACTTAATAGATTTTTTGTTGTCATTTTATCATGCCATTTATTAATCTCCTTTTTTTTATTTAGGGTAATTCATGTAATATGGATTTGCTTTGGATGCCCCTTTTTTATATTTTACATTAGAGTTAATTCATGTGATATGTGTTTCCTTTGTATGCTTGATAAGGACTCACTAAAACGTCGGGTACAGTGTGCTCTTATTTCATTCATAAACTCAGGAATCTCTTAAGGTATATGTGTGTATGGTGAGATTTGGGTATTAGGGAGAGTTTTGCTGATTGTCATCTATAGGTAAGAGACATATTTTTGAGATAGGCCTTTTCAGCTCACTATTTCTGGCTCGTAACAATACTACTCGAGCGTGTCCATCCGAATCACGGTACGTTTCCATTACCCTGCCGAGGAGCCATTGTGTGGAAGGCAGTCTTTCGTCTTTAATTAAGACAAGGTGGTTCCTTTTAACATTTTCTTGTGGAGTCTTCCATTTTGGTCTCTGCTGCAGTCTGGATAAATATTCACTCTTCCATCTGACTCAAAAATCATGATGGAGTCTTTGGATCAATTGCCACCGACTTAGCCTGTTAATTTTTAGGTCTATAAGGTTTGGTTCGGGAGGACTGAGAATTGCATCACCTGTGAGGAAATGTCCGGGTGTCAGTGGAGTCAGATCGTGAGGGTCGTCTTTCGTCATTGCGCAAAGCGGTCTTCAATTCAAGCACCCTTCAATTTGTATTAGTACAGTGTTGAGTTCTTCATAGGTCAAGGTCGTGTTTCCTAATATGCGTTTGAGATGCTCCTTTATGGACTTGACCCCGGCTTCACATAATCCACCAAAATGCGGTGCTGCAGGGGGGATAAGATGTCATTCCACTCCATCGTTGGCGAGAATTTCGGCTGCTCCATCGCTAGTTTCCTTTAGACACCTGTAAAGATCATTTTTCAATACCCTACTGGCTCCTATGAAGTTGGTGCCACAATTACTGTAGACGTTACTAGGCAGTCCTCTTCGTGCCGCAAATCGTCGAAAGGCAGCTATAAACGCAGATGTGGTCATGTCGGAGACCAATTCGAGGTGTACTGCCCTCGTGGCAAAACATACAAACAGAGCAATATAACCCTTGTAGTACTTTGAGCACCGTCCCCTATTCATTTTCATCTGTATGGGACCTGCGTAATCAACGCCGATATTGGTGAATGGCATTGACATTGTGATTCTCTCTTTGGGAGGTCTCCCATTAGTTGAGTATGTGATTGTGCCATATGTCGGTAACAGGTTGTGCATTTATGAATATGTCTGCGGATTGCATTGCGCGCTCGTATTACCCAATATCTCTTTCTTAAACATGCTAACATTAACTGAGCACCGCCATGTAGTGTTATACGATGTATGTAGTACAACAGTAGCTTTGTGAGGGGTGACTTGTCTGGCAGAATGATTGGATGATTTTCATCAAATTTTAAATGTGAATGTTTCAACCAGTGTTGCCAGAAATTATTTAGGTACTTATGCTAAATGACACAAAATATTATGCTAAAATTATGCTTAATAAAATTAATTCCCAAGCTTGTTGTAAAGAGAAAATATTAGGAAAGAAATAATGTCAAATACAACTTAACATAAGAACAAAATGTATTTCAATGTATAACAAACAAACATAACAACCTTCTGTAACAATTAAAAAAAATACTTCTTTAAAAAATATAACGATTCGATAATATAGGCGTGATAATCCAACATAGGTACTTCTTATTTATCTTCAAAGCAGGCTTTCATTGAGATGAAGATTTAATATTTCTTTGTCAATGACTTCATATTTATCGGGCTTCCCAACTTGTTCCAAAATATTGTTTCCTATTAAGTATGAAAAGCAGCATTTTCCTTGTAATTTCAAGCCTTCCCGGATCGCTACAATGCTGTTTAATAAATTAGTTTTTATTCGATTTCTTAATTTAGTTTTCACTAAATTCATGATGCTAAAAATCCGCTCGACCTCTGCATTAGAGAACGGGAGCACTAACATTGGAATTACAAAAGATACCAGAGAAGTATATGGATTTTCACCACTTGAATTTTTGTACTTATATACCCCTAACCAGAAATCCAATGTGTTGTTAAGAGAAGTCCACTTTACTAGTGTTAGGTTTTGCCACTGATCTTCAATCTGATTTATTTCAGAAGGACTATAATTCTTGAGTTTAAGTAATTCAATGATGGGACTTTTAACCACCCTTAAACTATTTTCCAGTGACAGGATTTGTATATTTTCTAGTGCTTTAATGTTCGGAGGAAGACGTTGCCGCAATTCCATTATTAACTTTGTTACAAAATTAATGCATGTTTGTCGTAAAGTTGATTCTTCTGGCACAGATAATTTGCCATCACTTTTTATTGATTTAATATAATTTTCGAATTCGTACCCTAAGTATGCGTGAGGCAGTAAATTTGCTTCGATGTCGAAATCAAGTAAATCTGTAACACCCTCAGTAGTTGCAATCTTTTGCGTTAAAGATTTAATCAAATATATAAGGTCATTTAAGATTTTCGTAGGGTCTACATCATTACCTTGAAATATTTTACTGATTTTTTGAACTTCCTGTAAAATGTTTTTCAGAAAAATGCAATAAGCATAGTTTTTTTCGTCACAGTAGTTTCGATAGAGCATCTCTGCAGTATAACACTTTTCTGATTGTTTCACAATTCCGAAATGTGTTTTAAGTTCTAACCATTGTGAAGTAATCCTTTTGATAGATGTTTCAATCGACATCCAACGAGTAGTACAGTAACGAACTATTTTTAAAGGTTCTTCATTGCCATCGTTAATAGCACGAAATATCTTCTTATAAAAAATTTGTCTCATTGGTGATTTCGAAAACCAATTGTATGTTTCGTGGATTATAAATTCTATATTCGATGGAAGAAATTGCGTAGCAGCTGCAGAAACAGCTAACTGCATAGAATGATTTGTACATGGCATCAAAATAATTGAAGGATTTTCATCTTTTAATTTTTTATGTACCCCGTTATTTATGCCAACCATGACACTGGCATTATCTGTACCAAATCCTGACATTTTTTTCATATCTAATCCGAGCTCGGCCTGCACTGATTTGATTGCGTTAACAATGGCATTAGCATTACATTCCTCTAACTCAACTAATTTTAAAAATGTAGTCACAATTTTATCTTTCGATTTACTGTGATATTTAATAACCACTGCTAAATATCTGAGTACACTTATGTCGGTTGACTCGTCGATTATCAAACTGTAGGAGCTTTCGCCAATGTCGGCTTTTAGCCAGTTTTTAAAATGGGGCCCCCATATATTTTTTATAACAGCAGTACATTTGGTACGACACATTTTAATGTTTTCGCAAACAGGGAAGGATTTAAAACACTCCTTGGTACATTTTGTAAAATGATCAACTGAATTAATTGAAGCATGTACTGCAATATACATCGCTATTCGAGCTTCGTTCCTTCTTGATTCGCTTACGTCTTCCAATTTAGGAAAGTATTGTTTAATTTTTGCCCCAACAAAAGATTTTGCTTCTGTAATATGCTTCTTGCTCTCCGAATGAAGTCTTAAAACGGACGTTTTCGCTATCATATTGCATTTGCAATACTTGCATTGAACTTTGGTATCGTCTTCTAATTGTACGACCCATTCTTTTAAGTGGGGAGCATTTAGCCAAGACCTGAGGAATTTCTGGTTGTATTTTCTGTAATTCATCAAGATTTTTAAAAACTTCTAAAAATGATTCAAAAATTTTGATGTTACTTTTTCTTTTTGGGAGTTTCTACTTCTATCATTTCAAGAGATTCCTCTTCCTGTGAGGAAATGCAAGACTGCTGCTGATCTAAAGTACTACCAATCTGTAAATAATCTTCTGTTAGCAAAACTCTATTTTAGAAATTAACATTCTTACATTTCTTTTGTTCGCCATAAGTTTTTACCAAGCCAGCAAACGATAAGTAATACGCGACAAAACAGATTCAGAAGTTTAATTTAGTGGGTGAGAATGACATGACATTTGTTTGTCGTCAGTTCACTACTTTTCTTCTTCTTCAAGGGGAAGTGCATTTCGCACATGAGATTTCCTATTCATTAAATGGTTCATTTACACTGAAAAATTTTTCAATGCTAAACTATACTAAATTTTTTCGAAATTATTCCAAAAATTAGGCAGCATAATCAAATAAATTTTTTATTCCTTTTAATGCAATGTTATGCTAAATCTAGCATAAAAAATGCTAAAATGGCAACGCTGGTTTCAACCTACCTCCTACCCGAAGGACATCATTTTCACATATAAACGGGTTCAACGATAGCAACGAGCTCTTCGGATGCAGCTGTTGGTCATTTTTCAACTTCATTATATCCCTTTCAAATTCTTCCGCCTGGGCTATTCGAATTAGGCTATATTCAGCTTTTGATAGTTCCTGTGTATTCAGTGGGCCGAAGTTCTGTTGGTTCCTTGAAAGCTTGCAGTTCTTTGTGAATCGAAAGCAATATGCTATCGTACGTCTTAGCTTGGTGAAAGAAGAAAACTTAATCAGGATTTCCGATTGCGTTGGGCTGATTGTGGCTGGATGAGCTTTCACTGGCCTTGTTTTGAGCTCAGTTGTAGGTGGGAGGTCTGCTCTTACTCTTGGTCAATAACTTTCTTGGTTCTGTAACCACTCAGGGGCTTGCCACCAAAATTGTGATATGTCTTTTGGTTTAACACCTCGCGAAGCAAAGACGGCAGGGTTATCGTGTGAGCTAACATGGGTCCATACTGTATTCTCAAGGTTTTTATGGATTTCAGCGGTTCGGTTAGCAACGAATGTTTTCCATTTACTTGGGTGGCTCCTAATCCAGGCCAAGGTAATTTGAGAGTCAGTCCAACAGAAAACATTCTTGAACATTCCTAATGAGTTTTGAAAGTAAGGCGGCATCGCATAGTTCGAGCCGGGGAACGGATACAATTTCTAGTGGCGCAACTCTTTTTTTTGATTCTAGCAAATTTGTACGAATGCTGTTGTCATCATTTTGGATTCGAATGTACACCACAGCCGAGTAAGCAGCTAAGTAAGCGTCACTGAAACCGTGAATTTGGCAATTAACATTTATTTTTCTGGTTCCAAGCCATCATCAAAATTATTCTTAGAGGAAATCTCCCACAATCCTTTGGTCCTCAATTTTTTTCGTATCGTAAGGTATTATGCCCGTGGCAAGGCTTTTAATGCAGGTGTTGTCGATATTGCCATCAAATATTCTACCACATTAAACCCAACCAAGAGCAGTGTTCTGAGCCATAGGAGAACCTTCTGGTCTCTTCCTTATCCCATTACAAACTATTTGAGAGTAGACGTCAGCTCCTAATATTAGATCAATTTTATTGGAGGAGAAGTAAGCAAGTGTTATGTTCGAGAGGTGTTTCCACAACCTTGGCTTTAAATTGTGCGTAGGGAGCAGGTCGGTCAGTTTTCGGAGAACTAAGGCTTCTATTTCAAGTTGGAAGTTGGGGTCGGCCCTTGATTTAAGAGTACAATTGACGTATGCTTTCGAAATGCCCGTTTCTGTCCTACCGAGACCTGATACTGAGACTGATACTGCGTTTTTTCTCAACCTCAACCTTTGCACTGTATCTTCAGTGATGACCGAGGCTTCTGAGCCAGAGTCTATGAGTGCTCGCAATGTGTGTATACCATTGGGAGTGTCGACGTGCACTAGAGCTGTCGCTAGGAGCATATGACCTTGAAGGGGGAGCTTGTTAAAATATTGCGTACTGAAATTATACGAACAACTAGGTTTGTTTTCCATTAGCTTGAACGGTTCATTGCCAGCCTCCTGAATTTGGCTTTCCATTTTTTGAATAACATGAGCTCGACTGCTATCAACAGCTCCCGTGAACGAGTGTGGGTAACTTAATATATGATTTGCAAGCACAGGTGGAGTGATACCTTTAGTCTGGTCCTTTGCAATATAATCGATTTGACGTTGACTCCTTCCATTATCAGCTTCACGAGACAATTTCGATTTATTTTCTTGAAAGATGTTCTTTAGTTCGCTCAGCTCCAAATGAAACATGGTGTCATGCTTCTTGTTGCATATAAAACAAGTACCCTTGCTGGGGCAACTGTTGATGTCATGACCTTTCTCTAGACAATTTTTGCAAACATCGCCCTTTTGAACTAACTTGATTCGCTGCTGGAGTGGTAACTTCTTAAAGGTGGGGCATAGTCGTAAGCTGCGAGGCTCAGAGCAGGATAAGCATGATTGACTGAAGATGTGAAATGATTGGGTCCGTTTTTGCAAGTTCGATTTGGGATCTTTGGAGAGAGCCTTTCTTTTGCCTTGCAAAGCTTCTTTTAGTTTTTCAAATGTAGGCAGATCAGTCTGACTGGTTAAACTTTGTTCCCACAATTGATGTGACTCAGACGGCAATCTATCAACTAGGTAATATGTGAGAATGGGGCCCCAGCTGCTAGTGTCACAACCTAGACTGTTCAAAACATACACACATTCACTGGTTGTGTCGACCATTTTTCGGATAGCTGAAGCTGATTCTGAGGTAAGATGGGGTTGCGAGAAGAGAATTTTGAACTGGGTGTTGCATAGCACCCTTTTGTTATCATAGCGATTAACTAGCAGCTCCCATGCCGGTTGATAATTGTCGTTGGTTATTTGCAAATGCCTTATAAGTTGTTCAGCCTCCCCGGAAAGGCTTGATTTTAAATAATGTAATTTCTGGACATTGGGAATAGATACGTTGTTGTGCACTAAAGATATGAATAAGTCGTGGTATGCCCTCCAGTTTTCATACGAGCCTGAGAATTGTGGCAAATCTATACGTGGTAGCCGTAGTTCTGTCCTTTGAGCAGTGCTGACATCATGCTCGCTGCAACTTGTATTTAGAACTGGACTAGTGGGAACATTGACTGGGTATCGAAATGAATTTAATGCTTCCTTAAGATCACACATAAAGGTGCCAAACAGTTCTTCAATTCGCACAAACTCATCCTTTTTAGAGTATTCAATAGACGGCTTTTCACTTTTTTTTACATGCTTACATAATTTTTTGATGACCCTCGACGAAGGTATTCCACGCGGCATTTAGTGCAGCAACTCTGCCTACTATATACCCCTCTCCCTTTTTCGCTGCTTTGTTGTAATTTGTTTGTATTTTTTCTATATTTTCTATAGTTGCTTCTTGAACTGCAATTAAGCCCGCTAGACTCTAGTTCTTCAGACATCTTTGCTCTTTTACTCATACACACCGCTAATAGTGATCAATGGTTTCGAAAGTTAACAGAAATCTCAAAGAACACACTGCCCCAAGGGAATGTTTTCTTCAAATCAATATGATATTGAATAGGGATAAGGTGAACAATTCAAACTCTTTGTAATATATTGTTTAGATATATGAGTTGGGACATTTATTTATTTAATAGCCAAACAACATTGTACACAGTCTTGATCAACTGCGTTTGGTGTAAGTTTTAGAAGCCTTTAGCTACGCTTGCTTGAATCAGATAAGTTTTACTAATTGGTTTGTTTAAATGTTTTTTAGGTACGTTCGCTTGGACTGGATAATTTCTGCAAATTTGTTGATTAAACGATTTAGTTATGTTTTGTTTGAATTCGGTAAGTTTTACAATTTTGTTTGTTTGAACGTTTTTAGGTACGTTACTTGCATTTTCATATTTTGATTAAAATATTTTATTCTGAGAAATATTGCAATGTCTTGTTACAAACTGATGAGGTTATTTCGAACTTAGAACCTATGTGGATAGAAATAACTGTACCTATAGCTGCAGATTCCTTAAATGGAATTTTCTGTCCGTTTTGCAGATGTACCATTTTGTTCAATATTGAAAAATTTGTGTGAATTTATAATTCTCATGAATTTTGGATGCGATTTTGGAAGTTTTCTAAGATAATTACGCATGGGCACTTTTATTGCACTTATTTTATTGTATTTTGTACTAAATTTTTACTTTATTGTTATTATGATTCCTTTATGATGTTTTAGTGAATTTAATTGGAAATATTTACCTTAAGAATTCTCATGTTCTCTCGCAGTACCCATGTTCGGTCATTTTGGATGATTTTTAGAAATCCACGTTTTTTGCTACAAATCCGGCTTCTCGAAGGACCAAATTTTAATGTTATTAACAACATTAAATTATTATTACTTTTTTCACTTTATTTCACTAAAAAATTTATAATTGTACACTTGGATCGTTTTTATTTTTTATTAACAATAAAATAGTCTGCTTCGATGATTTTCTGTCTACCTCATCTTGTTTCACTGAGCTCCGATCTCGCAGTGAAAAGCTTCCACATCTCCCTCCAAGTCCAAGCCACTGTCATAAAAAAATGAGATGATCGAGAGAAAAGATCAGTTATTGAATTTTTCGGAATTCAATGTTGGCCTCCCCGATTCCCTGGACTGGAAACGTCATTGTCAGCTGGAAAAGAAAACAATTCTGTGGAGATTTCGCCGTCAGGTAGGTGTATTTTCCTTAGAGAACTGATACTTTGTGGTTCTGTCTTCTCTACCTATAGTACCTGCAGGACGACTGGCTGCAGGATCTTAGCCCGATTTGGAAAGATTTATGCCGTGGGAAACTTGCGCTGTAAATAAATCGGTAAGTACTGCTTTTTAAATTATGTGCTCAACTTTTGCCTCGTTTCAGGTTAACAATGTTGTATTTTTGTTGAGGATTCAACAGTCTGTCAACGTTACGAAATTCGTTGCGTAACTTCTAATGCTATAGATTTTTAAATCTCTTCTTGGTCCGTTATTTGTTGGTTTTGTCCTGGACCTCGCGCATTGCAAGAGTCCTGTAGAAAATTTATTCTACTTCTATTGTTTCGCCAAGAGTTCTGTTACCGTTGTAATTGTGGTTTTGGTAACTGCTACACTTGTCATTCCTATTGTGTTTTAAATTGTTATTCTACCTATTGCTATTATTATTACGATGCCACGTAATATTGTTCCCGTTTCGTTGGTAATTGTTATTGCTCCTATGGTTTTTTCGGTATCTGTGGTTATTGTAGTTATTGTTCTTGTACCTTCTCATTTGAAACCCGTTTCTTTTATGCCGGTTGTGCTCCTTTCTATTTATACGAAGGACTCTTGCTTCATACGTTAATGGTTGCTCAATTTGATTCGCAAAGTTTACTGTTTCTATTAGTGTCTTTAGTTGTGCTGCCAGAATGGTGGGTTTGAGAGAATCGTGAAGTCCGTTCTGAAACGCGTTTAATCCGATTTTGTCGTTAAATTTGCAGATCACTTCTCTGTTGTCTTCTCCTAGCTCGCTTTTTTGTATTTTGTTAAGCTCTGCAATGATCTCCAATATTTTATCTGAGTATTCCTCTATTTTCATGTTGGTTTGCTTTACAATCGTTAATTTTTGATGTAAAGTTTGTGTTACAAAGAAATCCAGGTTCAGATCAAACAAGAATAAAAACACGTGCAGATTACGTTTACCGTTCGTTCTTTATTCAATTCAAATTTTTTCAACAAAAATTCAATTTGCTCCACTATAACTATAACTTCACTATAATCTAAATTGTATTGTATATTTATTCACTAGTTTTAATAAAAAAAAAAATATAAAAAAACATATGATCAATTAAATCAATTTGCATGTGCATTAAAATGCCTCAAAAGAGCATCACCTTTAATGCTATGTCAAAGTCCTTTATTTGATATACTCCAGCTGCAGCTGCTTTCGATGCTTCCGTGTTATCCGATGAAGAAAATTCAACTGCCGCCAGAGAATTCAAAAACACATAGGTAGCTCAAAATGATCACCAAAAGCACCAAAGATGTGGGGACCCCTTTATCGCTCTCGAATTGCCTTTAAAGTGGGGAGTACTAAACGTTGGTGACGTCGCATGGTTCCTTCTCGCTGCTCAGGAGCTTTCAGTCTTAAGGGCCGATTCCAATCCAAGTCTTCGACTTCGTCTTCGGCTATCAGCTTATAGTAAATTAAAAATAACACAAAAGAATATGCGTTTTCTTGAATAAATCCTATTAATAATTTGTTGCGGAGGCAAAGAAAGGAACCACGTTGGGCGCCATTCTGTTGCAGAGGGGAGTGCTCAAATGAGCCTCATGCTCTAGGCTGAGCTAGCCCAGGGCACGCGGAGACAGGCACGAAGGCGGAGCGGGCGGAGAGTGTGGGGGTGGGTTAACCCAAAAGCCGCCGCCTGCTCCGAAATCCCCCGCAGGCAGAAAAAAATCATGCCGCGTAGAAGAAAAACGGGAAAAGGAAGGATTGGGGAAGGAAAAGGGAAAAGGAGAAAAAGGAAAAGAGGGGGGGAAAACCTGTAAGAAAAAAAATAAAAAGAGAAAAAAAACAAAAGGAAACGGGCGGACCTGGTGGCGTGAGAGTCCGCGCTCCTACCTGCTCGCGCCGAGGTGAGTCCGGTGGTGTCGACTCACCCTTTTGGGCCATGCCCCATCCACCCACGCATCCTGGTGGCTCGGCTGTCGTTCAGGATGCCCTAGTACTCCTGGAAAGAGAGAAAACCTGCGGAGGCCTCAACCCATCGAAAGGGGAGGCCCACCCAACGCTGGAACCGCCATATAGGCCTGGAGAGTGAGAGAGAACGAGGGAAGGAGATCAATGAGAACTCACTCCTGCTTCATCATGACTTTACCTTTATTCATAAACATAAGGCGAACAACAACATTTATATAAAAAAAAACGCTATCTAGGTCCTCTAACTATTAATGTCCCATAGGGAATCTATACAAGGTTCATATTGATCTAACATATTCAACGAGAAAATTATGCAAATGATTTTGGGCTTTATCTATGACATTTCTCCCCTAGGGAAGGTACAAGAACTGGGATGATCGGAGAAAAGCACACTGTATGCGAGAAAAAAAAATCAACCAACAACACCCACCTTTCCAACGAAGAGACGAAGGATGCGCATCCCCACAGTGCCTCATTGATAGGGCCGTAGGCCTCAATTGCCTGAAATTTCCAAAAAAAATCAACTAGAATTCCCCCCCCCCCCTTTCTTTATACCTTGTACACTGGCATTTACAGCAGAAGCGAAATTCTATACGAAATGAATTCTATCAAAAGCGAAATTTTATAGAAGAATGAATTTTATATAAAAGCGAAATTCTAATATATATATATGAAATTGAATTCTGTATAAAAGTGAAATTCCATAGAAGAATGAATCCTATATAAAAGCGAAATTCTAACATATAAGAAAATGAATTTTACATGAAGGCGAAATTCTAATTTTACATGAAAATGAAATTTATATAAAAGTGAAAGTCTACAAAAAAAAAATGAATTTTGCGTAAAAAGTGACGATCGAAAATATTTTGGTATATCGATAAGTGTAAGAAAAATGCCGAGATCTTATACATCTTATAAGTGTACCTCAATAAACTTCTTTATATGCTTAACTTCCCAGGATAGTATAAAAACACATATACCCTTTGCGAAGTAGGGCAAACACATGTTCACTTACGTGACCGCAAGGATAAAAAAAATAGAAATTGTCTCTCCATATTGCTCTTCCCGGTTAAGTCGGTCTTCCTTCTTTGACAGATATTCTTCTATTCAGATATTCTGTAGTCTCAAAAAAAACGCTGTATTTTTCTGATTCTATTAGCCCGCAACACCTATTGCACTAGTTTTTTTTTTTTTTTTTTTGGAAACAATTGCGATAGCCGGCACCAAAATGTCAATTAAATTGAATGTGCGTCACTTTCATGCTATCAAATCCCAAACTCAGGGGTATCACTGAAAATTTTATGTCACTTTGTGTAGTACTCAGCACTGCTTTTCACGTCACAAGCTCTTTGTTAGTTCGATTAATTCACTAGGGCCGTCGGTTGCCTGATCTTTTCAAATTTTCACCTGTCCGGGAGTATGATGGGAAACTCTCCTCGGTCCC
>QYTT01081468.1:6173-17181 GCA_006980735.1 Dasypogon diadema
AATATGCCTATTAGTCTTAACCATGGAAGATGAACGAAATGTCAAAAATCAAGCCCAATTGGAACGAACATGCTTGATGCTCGTCTCGATCTGACGTCACAAATTGTTATAACGAGATGAAGACGAAGACTAAGACCTGGATTGGAATCGGCCCTCAGTAACACAAAAGCCGCTGAGGGTAAGCCTGTCAGCTTATCTATTAGTCTAAGCTGACAGCGGCTGCGAGTTATGAATGCACCCAATTAGTATCCATACATTTAAGAGAACGCACACACGAATCAAGGTTATGGACAGTGAAGTAAACACGACGCACGTCATTAAATAAATCCCATTAAATCCGAATTGAACTGGGGTTACTCCCAATCCCAATTTTGGGTGTTTATACTTCGAAGCAAATTCGGATTTTGGTTTTAGAAAATCCCAAATCCGGATTATGTATTAAGCTAATGCAGAATTTCGAAACCAAAAGCTTACCGTACATATGGCAGAAGTTAATTGGTCAGTGGGAACTTTGAGCTTTTGACGTTTCACTTCGTAATGTTAAATGCGTATTCAGCATTTGCCGGCCGAGTTACCTTCATATTCGCATTCACAGTTCACAATCATTAATATGGCCACATGCTAGGCTAGAGTAAAACAAAGTAGATATTTTTTTATTGTTTGCCAACAAGACGTTTGAAAGCGTCAAGGATATCATCTCTATTATTTTTGAATTCGCTGAGTTTAGAGCAGTGGAAAGTTGATAATTTGTAACATTAGTAATATCATTAATATTCCCGATTTGCACTTTATGAAGTTCATCAGTTTTTCCTTTGAATAGCCAAATAGAAACCAAAGCAACTAATCCTAAATTATAATTAACTTAATCAAAAGTAGTTACAACTTTTTAAAAAACCGCGTAACAATGTCACATTCAATAGCAACCATTTTTGTTAACAGAGGCGGATTATATGTTATAGATTTTACATAAAGTTTGCTTTTTGCGCTTACAATCCCGTTGACTTCTACGCGAAATTTGTTACGACTTGATTAGCCTGTTATCACCGCATGATATTTTCCTAGATTATGCAGGAAGACTTAGGTGCAAATCCAACAGTATGTCTAGCCCTTTGAAACCTACCACGACTTGATCTCTTCACAGCTATCTCTAGTGGATAGCATGGCAAACTGTTCCGAATTTATTCTTAATAATCTATATAATTAAAACGCTAACGCGAGAGTTTGTAATTCCTCCTGTGAGTTTGTTTCTGCACCGATTTTAATGATTCCAACACTAATCGAAAGCTTATCAACTGAATATGGAACATCAGTAATAAGACTTAGAAAATAAAAAATAAAAAAAATAAAAATATAACCTTTAATAAAACTAAAGTAGGCGAGAAACAGAATTCTGTCGTGGAGCAAACCGAAACGTCACAATTCTGTTTTTCGCCTACTTTATTTGTTTGGACTTTTTTAAAAATTTTATTACTGATGTTCCATATTCAGTTGATACGTTTTCGATTAGTGTTGGAATCATTAAAATCGATGCAAAAAAACTCACAGGAGGTGTTTCAACCTGCATCTGGTACCTGTAAACAAAGAAACCAGGGAATTCGTAAATTAGTGACAAACTACTGAAACGCTCCACAGAATAGTTCTAAATAATTTATAACATAAAAGGCCATGCGAAATTTTATTATTAATTGAAATGTAAATAATCGTAGTAACGATAAAACATTGGAATAGCTTGGAGCTGTCATTTTTTTGTTTTTCTTTTGTCCTTGAAAAGACAATTTTCAAGAAGATTTTTATCGGATCGTTCTCTCCCAGCTCGTGGCACGATTCATTGTTCAACATATTTTTGGTCCTTCGAGCCGGATAATACCAATTTGGATTTGAACTAATTATTTTTGGAGTTGTTAAAATATACCAAATGGAAGCTCTGATAAAATTGCAAATGTCCATTGTTGAAGAGCTGCAGCGCTCAATGAAGAACTATAAAAAGGACAGCAAAGAACGGAAAACTAATATTTACTTTGGGAACAAATTGGAGTCGATAAAGGAGCATTGGGATACATTTAAAAAGAATCACAGAGAAATTGTTCTTTTAGAAATTCCTAAAAATTTAGACAAAAAGCTAGAGATATACTTCACGGAAGAATATTTTACAAGAGCCGAAGAATACTATATTGCGTACAAGTCGCAAATCCAAAAAGATGCGGCGAAATTACAGGAGTCCTTGCCAGATCCAGGTTCAGAACAAAGAATCGTAAATGAGAATGAATGCAAAGCGTCAATTGGTCCAGAGCTGAAATTACCAACTATAAATCTCCCAAAGTTCGGCGGTGATTATAAAATATGGAAATCTTTTTACGACTTGTATTCAACGCTCATACACAACAATGAATCGCTATCACTGGTACAAAAATTACATTATTTAAAAACCAGTTTGCAAGGTGAAGCTGAACAGCTACTTCGGCATTTCACGATCACAGCGGCAAATTAATTATAAACCCGCATGGAATATGCTAAAGGAACGTTATGATAATCCAAAATTATTAATCAAAACACAATTAAAAATTTTATTAGCTCAGCCTTATGCTCCAAAAGACACAGCATAAGCAATTCGAAAATTGATAGATACGACAAATGAGTATGTACAAGCGCTAAACAATCTTGGAGTTAAAACGACAGAATGGGATACGATTTCAACCTACATCGTAGGTGAGAGGCTTTCGCCAGATACGAAAAAACTTTGGGAACAGAGCATTGGAGCTAAACGAGAATTTCCTAACTTCGATGATTTGAAGAAATTTGTGGAAGGACGATTTAGAGCTTTAGAATCTTTAGGAAGTAACCAATCAAATATAATGAAGCAAGTGAATCAAAAACATAACTTCCAGTCTGTGAGGGTATACACATGTGTAATATGTTCGGCATCACATCCCCTTTGGCAATGCCCTGAATTTCTAGCCTTAGATCATATAGACAAAAGAAAAATCGTCGTTCAAAAACATTTGTGTTCTGTTTAGCTAAGGGACATTATTCCTCCCATTGTCCGAGCAAGTCTTCGTGTTTCATCAGCACAGGCATCACACATTATTACATAATGAGCAAGTCATTGCTACTAAAACCAGATCGTCATTGGAGAAGGTCTACACAAATGAAAAGATAAGCAATCAGAATAATGTCAACAATAAAGGTTCACCCCCAATTGGAAAACTTCATGTAGGCAATATGTCAGTTGGCAATGAAGTTTTGTTAGCTACAGCACTTGTAAAGGTGATTGGACAGAATGAACACAATACCATTGTTCGTGTTTTGATAGACAAGGATCTCAAACGTCTTTTCTGAGTCAATTTGTAGTGTAAAGGCTGCATTTAAAAGGCACTCCAGTGTCGCTTAAAATTTCAGGATTGGGAGATACGAGAACTGGAGAAGCAGAAGAACTGCCGTGCCTTACGTTTGTTATTAAATCTATCAATAAATTTTGGACATTTTGATACCTAATTAGCATCAATGTGGTGAGTGAAACCAATGTTTCAAGTTCCAAGGTAATATGGTGGTTAACACTTTTCGTCCCTATGCGGTTGGCAATTGAATATAGCTTCTCTAGTTTTTTTATCTACGTGAAGGAATTGCTCTTTGATCTTGTACCTTGTTTTATCAAAAATGTTTACGGTGGTATCTATTATTGAGGTTTGATTTTTGATTAACTCTAATAAGTGATCTTGATTGCTTTTCACATTCTTTATGTTCTGATTAAATAAGGCAGCATCTTCCTCGTCAAGGGTCCCGAATAGGGTCTTGCTAATAGATCCTATTGCATTAAACAATCCTCTTTTTACCTACAGCTATTAGCGTGTAGTAGAACCGAAGTTTGTTCCAATACATTAGTGATGGTATATAATTGATGCGTTATATCGTTACATAAAGGGAGCTTATTGTGATATGACTCTATATACCTACATAGTTGTTTTGCATTTTGGGTGCAATTTATTAATTTCTCAAGTTCGAAATGAGAATCCGTAAGATCGTAATAAATTATTACCTGCCACATGTTGCTATACAGACTTACACGTCCCACTTCCTCGAAATAGATTCCGGGATTAGATTCCAGACTCGTGACGGTAAGGGGATTTGTGGCGCAAACTGGTATCCTGGACAGAAAGAGAAGAGTGGCCATCACGGGGAATATTCTACGATTACGAAGCTATCATTAGAGTCATTCCAGAAATAATTTTAAATTGTTATTGTGTATTTTCTTAAATTTATTACCTAACTTAATCGTAGAATTTTCAGTAGTATTAATTTTAACTATTTCATAGGGGCCCGTCCACAACGGTGAAAGTTTACTCTTTCGCGCGTGGTTTTTCAACAGCACCTTATCTCCCAGGCAAAATGCTTTTGGACTTGCGTTCTTATCATAAACTTTTTTGGATATTTGTTTCTTTTGTATTAAGTTCTCTCTTGCTATCATAGTCTGGCCTTTAATTCATTGCTATAATTATCGTAATTATAGCAAATAGTTGGAGGGGCTTGAATAGCGGAAGGCAACTTCGGCGGATAACCGTAGAGAAGCTCATAAGGGGAATAATTGGTGCTAATGAAGACTAGTGTTGTACACGTACATGGCATAGGGGATCCATGTATCCCAAGAGAGGGGATCGCGATTAACATAATGGCACAGGTATTCTGCCAAAGTCCTATGACTTCTTTCGAGCGCACCATTAGTCTGAGGGTGGTAGGGAGTGGTTTGTATCTTTCTTATTTGGAGCAGTTTACATACATGTGTGAACGTTTCGCTCAGAAAGTTAGTGCCTTGATCGGTTAATATTGACTCTGGAATGCCATGTCTGCAGATTATGTTTGTTGCGAAGGCTTCGGCTACTGTACGCGCTTCTGCGTTGCGGAGGGGTATGTCCTCGGTATACTTGGTGAGGTCATCTTGAAACGTAAGTATGTACTTATTGCTTTCGTGGCTTGTGGGTAACGGTCCTACTATATCCAATGAGATTCTCTCGAAAGGTCTCGAACTTGTCGTTGTAATTTTCATTGGTATTCTAGGATTTTTGCTTAGCTTATTCGTTTGACATGATTTGCAACTTTTTACGTATTCTTTTACATCATGGCTCATTTCTGGCCAAGTATACAAGGTTTGTATCTTTTGTAGTGTTCGTGTTATTCCTTGATGTCCGCCTAGGGGTGTGTTATGGAAGAAGGTTATTATTTCCTTCTGTTTCTCATGATCGCTGACAGTGGCTATCTCTGATAGAAAAATTTTGACCTGAATTTCTTCAAATACAAACGATAATAAATTTTTTAATTCGAACAGAGCTTTCTTGGTCATGCTTGGTACTGATATGCTAATTTCTTTGGCACCATTGTCTTTACAATAATTTTTGAATTCCGCTAAAATTCCTATTATTTTCTTATAGTCGTCGGTCGTTCGCATAGGAATAGCCGTCTTCCCTATCACGTACATTTGGTTATTAAGCTGGTGTTTTTCGATACTTGAATTTTGCAAATCTAGGCTGGGAAAAAGTTCCTTTAGTAAGGTATAGGTTTGATCAACTACGGTAGATAACAAAAAATACTTGTAGGTAATTCCATTTTGACCAATGAGAGGTTCCTTCTTTTCGCAAATTAGATTACCGTTGGCATGGGGGGGAGGATATGTATTTTTTGTAGAGATCTTCTGGATCAACTGTACTAGAAAAAGCTTTACTCCGGGTGACTACATTTACGGGTTTTGGGTGGTTGCCCTGGGTGTTTCCAGCAGTATTAATGCGACTCAAGGCATCAGCGTTTGCGTTTAAGGATCCTGGCTTGTGAATAATTTTATAGTCGTACTCCTCTAACCGTATTCTCCACCGCATAAGTCGGGAAGTGGAGTCTTTTAAGTTCATAAGCCAAACTAGGGGCTTATGGTCAGTCACGATGTTGAATCTTCGTCCATACAGGTATGGGCGAAATTGTTCCACAGCATAGACGATCGCCAGTAGCTCTTTTTCGATCGTGGAGTACCGTGTTTCTGCCGGGTTTAAAGTGCGGCTAGCATAACATATAGGCTGATCTCTGCCGATCTCACCCTGCGAAAGTACTGCACCGAGAGCGATGTCACTGGCATCAGTAGTAACAATAAACTCCTTGTCGAATTCTGGATAGACAAGCACAGGTGCGGTTATCAATTTTTCTTTAAGTGCTTTGAACGATTCATCGCAGAATGAGTCCCACTTGAACGGAGTATCCTTCTTGAGTAGCTGCGTTAAAGGCTTCGCCAGTTTTGCGATGTTGGGAATGAACCGCCGATAATAGCCCACGAATCCTAGAAATGATTTTATGTCCTTCGCCTTTTTTGGGGTTGGATATGTCTTAACGGCTTCGATTTTCGAAGGGTCTGGTGAGACGCCGTGCTCATTCACCACGTGTCCTAAGTATGCTATGTCCTTTTGTAAGAAATGACACTTTTCCGGCTGTAGTTTCAAGTTATGTTTCCTTAGTTACAGGAACACTTGGGCAAGCTTGGCATTGTGGTCTTTTAAATCGTATCCATATATAACGATATCGTCTAAATACACGAAGCAATGTATGCCTTGTAGTCCGGTTAAAGCGGTGTTCATAAGACGCTGAAAGGTAGCTGGTGCGCCTTTCTCACAACAGGACTGGGAGTGCTTTCCGGTGGGAGAAGGTCACCAGCCCTTGCGTTCTTTAACGAATGAAATCTCCTCCGTTATCAACAAAATATATTCTTTATTATATTTTCTTTTATTTATCCCCGTTGATCACAAAAAGAATTCACAAAATTGTTTTAAATTTTACTGATCCCCGTTATTCACTCAAGTTCACAAAATTTATCTTTGATTCCAAAAGTTATACTTAACACATATTTTCCTTGATTCAAAAAAATTGTACTTAACACTTATTTCATAAACCTCTAAGAACTTTCTGCTTGCACGTATGTTACTGCACTTACTTTTCTATCGATTGACATCGTCTTCCCTAATTAAAAATTGGATCCCCCTCCCCAGCCATTCGATCGATTCCGATATTCCAGTGGATCGATCGGTCATACATAATTACAGCTGTGCATGAAGTAGGGGCACGCGACTTCATTGGTCGGCACGTGAGATATGTACATTTATTGCATTGACCCGAGCAGCACGAGACCCCTGAACAATGCAATGGGTAATATGCTCCCATTCTGCTGGAGTTCATCGTCACCCGTTTGTTTGCAATTTATGAAATTGTGACGATGAACTTGTGCTTTCGCAAAACAACTTTTGCAATCAGAATGTTGGGAAATTGAACCTTATTGCTCACTTGAGCATTTCAGGGTTTTTGCTAAGTGGGCCGTTTCCGTGAAGGAATAATTTGAGAAAATTGCAATTAAAATTATTAGGCCCTTGGAGTATTTTAGAGATGCATGGAGATGCATGAAGATGATTGGGGAATTTGATCAATGCCCTCTTGACAGTAATGAGTGGCCGGGAAAGTAAAAAAGAAACGATATTAGGGCATTAGTTTGAGCCACTCATTACAATCTCAAGTTAACGTAGAATTACAGCCGCTTAATAAGAGCAAGAAGATAGAAGCCAATTCGTTTGTATTGAAAGATTTGAACACTATATTGCCACCTAGAATGATAAAGAAAAAGTCCTCCTGGAATCATATTGCCGACTTAAATTTGGCTGAGTATTACCACCCTGGAAAAATCGACATGGTTATTAGAGCAGGCATCTTCGGCAGAATCATACTTAATGGTTTAAGATGTGGAAATCAAGGAAGCCCCATTGCTCAAAACACGATTTTTGGCTGGATTCTCTCGGAAGAAATTGAAGCAGATCCAGAGAAAATATTTCCCATAGCATCGTATCATTGCCAAGTATCGCTTGATGATCAACTGAGAAAATTCTTGGAACTGGAGGAGGTGCCCTTTATACGACATTTTGCAGAAGAAGAGAAAGAGTGCGAGAAGTATTTTGAAAAAACAGTCAAGAGGTTAGAAGACGGTAAGTACATGGTGCCAGATTAAGGAGTATGGAATCAAACTTTAAGAGGGACGGAGATTTTTGCACCGAATACACAAGATGTATGGAAGAGTATTTGGAACTTCGACACATGGAAATCGCAACTACAACAGGAATGGAAAATTCATGTGTCGATCAGGATGGTAAAGTTTTTTATGCGACAAATTACCTTCCTCACCATGCAGTGATTAAAGATAGCACGACCACAAAACTGCGCGTCGTTTTTGATGCTTCATTAAGAACCATTGACGGTCCGTCACTTAACGATGTTCTTTTAACTGGACCAACCATGAAAGATGACCTGATCAGGCGACAACGGGGTCAGATATGACGCGAAACGAAACGTCTTGAAAAAGGTGTGTATGTCGCGAATCTCTGGCGACGTTAACATGTGGGCACCACTAAACAGTTAAATAACATCTGCTGGGAATCATAAAAATAACTGAACTGGTTGTGAGGTTGTTCAGCCAAATTTGGTAACTCGCCCTTCATTCAGTTAGTGAGGGTGAAATTGTGAAGTCGCGAAAATATCGGAAAGTTTTAAGTGTGCATTTGAAGGACCTGATAAGGATTCAGGTGGATGGTGTTATGGGTGTATTGAGTGATATAACAATTTAGATTAACCACATGTAGTTGGTAGTTTAGCTTTATTTAATGGATTTCTAATTTAATTATCTCGTGTGAGTGGTATCCAAGAGTAAGTGTGGTTCCTTGACACTGGTATGCCCGTGTCCTACACTGGTATGTCCGTGCAGCCCACCTTGTTCACGTGTATGTCCGTGTACATTTTGGGGAGGTCCTCAACTCAAGCACTGGTATGTCCGTGCTCACTCCGGGTTATTTGCGAAAACTCTTCCCAGCCATACCACGAGATAAACTAACAATCTAACTAACCATCCACTGAGTATTAAGTACTCATTTGTTGTTTTAATATCTTTGTAGGAGACTGATCGAGTCAGCATCCAAGGGCCAGAGCAGGCTGAAAGGTGTAATAGCCATAATAAGAGAAAATAAACTTTTGTGTTAACGAAAATTAATGCTGAGTTTTCATTATCTATAATAACTTCAGAAGTGCCTACAAAGTGTTGGTTAGCTTACAAGTTTAAAAAAAAAGTATTTGTAGTGAACGGGTGTATATATATAATAATTACAACGCAAGATCTTACTGTCAGCAAAAGAAATAGGTCGACTGTTGATTCCAGTGGAGAGTGAATATAGGCAATCGCAAGGGTTTTTTAGTGGAATAGAAAAACTGACGGAATTGATGTGCACATTAAACAACAATATAAACAGTTTGACAGCGCAAAACCGAGGAAGCGCTGGTAGTGAGTGCATTCCATTATTTCATCCCGACGAGAAAACTCGTGAATCAACAAATTTGAGGAGCGTAAGGTTATACATGGGTGGAATGACAGGACCACCAGCCATTTCGCTACAAGCAAGCTACGCGGCTACTTGGTACAAGAGCCTTTCAAGCATCAACTATCCTTGGAGTGAATGGAAAATAAAGCTGACAGCTGCGTTTCCGACGGAAGTAGATTTTGCTTCAACTTTAGATGCTGTGGCAACACTTTTCGCAACATTTGAAAAACCTTTTTTTCACTTAACTTATAATTCGTAATAGAAATTTTTATATAGTATATAAGTACTTGTGATATTCTCAATAAATTCAGTTCTGACTCGACCCAGAATGGAGGAACGAAAAGCAGCTTTGTTTGACTTAGTAGTTCCCGAATTGGTGACCCCGAGTAGAACTAGACAAGGTGCCCCTTGCCTATCAGCGACGCTAGCAAACTAGCCAAGGTAACCCCCTACCAATGGTAGGGTTCCCCTTGCCCATCAGAGACGCTTGCGAACTTGCCGAGGTAACCCCACCAGGGGAAAGGTGCTCCTTGACCATCAGAGACGCCAGCAAACTTGCCAAGGTAACCCCCCACCAGTGGAAAGATACCCCTTACTCATCGAAAATGCTAGCAAACTAGCCAAGGTAACCCCCCACCAGTGGAAAGGTACCCCTTGCCCATCAGAGACATCAGCGAACTTGCCGAGGTAACCCCCCACCAGTGGAAAATACCCCTTGCCCATCGAAAATGCCAGCTGACTGGCCAAGGTAACCCCCCACCGGTGGTAAGGTGCCTTGTTAGTCAGTAGCCATGGCGAATACGAATGATGAGTCACCGCCGCAAGAGGTTAACCTGAAATCTTGCATCGCTGGAGTAGCGGTACGTGTGCCCCCCTTTTGGAAAGGAAGCCCGGACCTATGGTTCCATCAGCTGGAGGCACAATTTCACACCAGTGGCATCACAAAAGATACTACCAAGTATTTTACACTGGTAGGCAACCTGGACGCAGAAATACTATCGGAAGTGCGAGACGTCATCACCAGCCCAGCTGAGGACAACAAGTATGCAACTCTGAAGAAACGACTTCTACAGGCATTTCAGGATTCAGAATAGAAACGCCTGAGAAAGCTTCTTACAGGCATCACACTAGATGGAAGAAGATCTACTCAGCTGCTTAACCACATGAAGGAGCCCGCTGCAGATAGCGTTTCTGACGACATTCTGAAGGCCCTCTGGATGCAACAACTTCCTCAGCAGATCCAGGCAGTCTTGACTAGGAATTCTAACCAATTATTAGCAATTTGGCGGAGATGGCAGACAAAATTTCCGAGGTTTTTTCAACCTCTGAAATATCAGCAACTTATACATCAACAGCTACATCATCCCTTGAAGAGCTTAACCTGCAAATAGCTGCTTTGCAAGCAGAAATCAAGCAGCTTAGAACACACAGACGGGACCAATAAAGAGGTAGAAGTTCATTACGACAGTATAGTTTCGGATCCAGTCAACTTAGGTCCAGAGGTCGATCAAATAGTCCTCACAACATATGTTAGTACCACAGGAGGTTTGGCAATGCTGCCAAACGTTGTCATAAGCCCTGCAGATATCAGGAAAACTACATTGTGGACCGCAATCGGCGACTAGCCAGTCCGC
>QYTT01081469.1:0-23806 GCA_006980735.1 Dasypogon diadema
GTTGCTCTGGAACAATATGCACATGAACGTTTCTGCTTCAGTTTGTTGCAGAGTTTACGACTACTGTAAGCCCATACAGTTACAGACCAATGTCAATTACTGCAAATGCTTCTCTTCGGTGTGGACTTTGCCAGTTGGGTGTTCTGATGCATTTACACCTCAAAATCTGCAATTTCAACTGCCAACTGCAACATGTCCATTAACACCATTAACTTTTTTAACATTCCAACCCAGCTCAATGGCATTTTTTAACTTCTAATTCACCACACCCATCCATCTTTGCGATAATTACTACGTGCGCATGCATCGAAACGCCCCTCTTATTAAAAGGTATGTAAATAACTGACAAACAGATAAGTAATGCTTTTAAATATTCATTTATGTGGTAGCAGTTTGATGAGATCGAAAGAAAAGGTGTATATAAAACTTTGTGAGTAAGCGACTTGATTAGAAGACGCAACTAGTGAAAATAGCCTAGTACTTTAGTAATGTGCATTCAGAGAACCTATAAGTATCATAATGCTACTGACAGGAAAAGCTAATTTGCAGACATTACCTTTTTCGTGGTAAATATAGATTGAAGAAATTTACTGGTCGCAAACAATAACTAAATAAAAGTCAGCGTTCGAAGGAAAAAAATCAGAAGAATATGCCACTAATGTCACTTGATCAGAAGAAGAGCCAATCTAAAGGAAGGCATTAGGAAAACAAGTCAGGCATATAAAAATCTAGGCGCCGATATATTTCATGCAATCTTAAGTTACCTTTCAATTCACAAACCTGATATAAAATTCGAACCACGATCATAAATTTTTACAGCTAAAATAGCATTAGGTCAAAATCGTACTAAAGATTTTTTTTTGTTCTTTAAATTCCGACACGTTCAAGAAGATACGAAAAAGAAGTAGCATTCGAAACAGATTTTTATCTACGTCTGTGACTTAGGTCAAGATCGTAAAGGTAAATCCGTCCAATTTTGTGTGTCTATTCTGAACATCTTCTTTGAAGCATCGTGAGTTTTTTTTATGGTTATGACAGGGACTGCTACATTTCTTCTATGTTCACGTGCTAAGAACAGGTAAAGATACACCGTAAACATGGTAAAAATGGAAAGGTTACTTTGGGTCGGTCACGTTTTATTTTTTTTATCGTTTCCACTTTTTGTGGAATAAATTAGAATTTTTAAAATTTGCTATAGGAGTAGACTGAAACTAGACTAAATTGGATGCAGACAGATTTCCTAAGTAACCAGAGTGTAGAGACATCTTTTTTTGATATTATTAAATATATAATAAAACTAATGTACTTATATTGTTATTGCAAATTTCTAAAAGAAACAAATAGTGGCAACTTAGCTCCGGTTTCCCCTATAATATTTAAAGCGACCTAATTAAAAAATGTAGCCGAGTTCCTGAGATCGAAAAAAGAGGACAATTGTTAGCGTAGCTTCTTCTTCTGGAAGTTTGACCAGATTTTCATTGTGCGCTGAATCCCATAGAAATGCTGAAAGTTTTAATGCAATCTCTAGTAAGCTCGAAGATGTTCTAGAGAAGGTGGTGCTGAGGTTTTTCTAGCAATTGTTTTATAAGAATGCAAAATATTATTTTTAGGGATTTTTGCAAATCCAAACAGTTTCCTAGGTTTGCTAACGATTTGGACTTTACGGATAGAAGGCGTATCGAACTTGGGGCTGTTAATTTTCCTTAAGTATACTTCTGGACAAACGTTCATTTGGTAAGCATTTCTGAACACATGTTAACTCCAGCAATGCTATTTCTAAGAAGAAATCGGGTCGCCAAAAGGTGACAGTACTGTTAAAACCTCAGCCTCTTTTTGCTTGTAAACTGGAACTTGAAACCACCGTGAACCTCAACAAAACAAACGGGTGGTTGATTGAACCGTCCTGCAATTTGTTTATCCTAGAATCTAATGCAGAATTGTTGACTATATGGAATGGCTATGATTGAGAAACGTGACCCTTTCATAAAGTTAAGGACAAGTTAAAAAAGTACCATTTACTAAAATTATGGCCCTTTATTAGCATGATAAACTAGTATTACTACTACCCAAAACTTCGTTAGAAAAAGAGAATCGATTATATACCCGAAAAGTGAACATTTTCCACAGGATTCGTCAATTGCTTAATTTCTAATGTTTCAATACAATTTTTATATTCGTTCTTTTTTATGTTCTTATCACGTTTTTATTAAATTTTTTATAGGCCTTAAGAGTTATCCATTTTAAAATTACTGCACCAGATAAATATTATTTTCACCATTTTAGTGCATTTAAAATTAAAAGCTTTTTTGAAACCTTTTTCATATATTTTTTACCTTTTTCATATATTTTTCATATATTCCTTTTTGTTTTGACTAAATCATGAAATTTTTTTATGTTCCGTGTTTCAGTTTTCACATATCAGCCCTTGTTATTATAAGTGTTGTGCATAAGCCGAACTTAGTAATAGATATTGGAGTGCTCGCATTCTCTCCACCACCTCAGTTCTTTCTTTAGGCGGTTCCATAGTTTCACATAGCAGCGAACTGTATTGCTTTAGGCTGGATAATTTTGACCAAACATTCTTAAGCTGTGATCCTGAAAACCACCGATTTTCGCTTTTGAGTCGAATCAGACCATAAATGACAAAATTCGTTCGTTTTGAATTTATAATTTTGGACCAAAGATTCATAACCCACGTCCCCGAAAACCCCAAGTTTTAAGTCGAATTGGGTCATAAATGAAAGGTCCATCTGCAATATTGGCACCGCTATTTTGAATTTCTAAATTCTGTCCGAAAATTTGTAATCCGAAATTTTGAAAACATCCTGCCTGGTATCGATTTTGAGTCGAATTGGACCATAAATAACAAAATTTGTCCGCCGTATTGGCGCCGCCATTTTAAATTTTTATTATGTAAAAGTGCTAAAATTAAAATGAATTGTCAACGAAACCATATATGCATGCCAATTTTCAAGTTGATCAGATATGTGAAAGTAGGTCATTTTTGCATCACAAGATTTTGACGACACATCCTTACAGACACGGTAAGTTCAATAAAAGCTTTCACTAAACATTTTTTAAAGTAAACCCACCCAAGAAATATCGTTCGTCTTTCTAGTTCACAATATCTACTATAAAGGATACATTTTGGCTACAGTAAAGCTTACACTGAGGGTCTATCTGAATCCAAGTCTTTATCTTCGTCTTCGTCTCGTCTCATTGTTTTCCTTATGAAACCCTCTATTTTTTAATTTCAGATTCAAATTCTGTGGAAATTTTAAACATTTTAAGGTATTAACTGGAATATTCTAAAAATACGCATCGTACGAAAAAAATACTAAGGACCAAAAACATTGGGTCACATCCTTTAGAATTCGCCGCAATGTCAAAAAATTCTTATTTTTCAGGGAAATAAATTGAAGAGAGACTCCCTATTATATATATAGATGATGTGTACATCAATATGCTTATGTATACTTTTCCTGGTAAAATATTAACTTTGAAGATCTCCTTATTTTATGGACTGAATTTTGTGTAATTTTTTTATATTCACTTACCCTAAATGAGTATTTCGAACGTGACGCTCAATTTTGTCTACTGTTGTTTCGATGATTCCACATCCCTTCCATGTGCATCGGAAAATTGGTCCATGTGCCTGAAATAAAAGTAAAGCATCCATTAAATGCAGGCACTCAAACAAAAGCCCTAAAAGTGAATAAAAACAGAGCAATATAGCAATCATAGCGTCATTATATAATGGACATTTTGTATTCGTTGTACATAAATCTCTCAGCACCTCTCCCCCATTGTTCGAGTAGCGAGTTGGCGCTAAAGCTTGCATCCACATACATTACATAGCATGAAGCTAAGCAACCCAATGACCCAGTGCCCCAATTTTAAGTTTTATGGTTACCGGGAAAATGCATCTCTCCCTAAATTATATCACCCTACATGTAATATATAGCATTTGTTACTATAGCAACCCCACATTATGTGGCTTTCTGGATGCCGATGCAGGGCCACTTGTTAGTATGACCTATTTTCAGCCGATACAATTCTTCTATGATGATTTTCCTGGGATCGACCTAATTTTCAGTGGCGGTATTTCCTTCCTTCTGTGCGAAATGTCTTGTTTGTTGTTAGCGCAAGGAATGTTCTTGCATTTGCTCAACTCTAATGGTGAAGGTGTAGGTGAAAAAGAGGTGGGAACCCCACTCAATCCCAGAGGTAAATGCTAATTTTCTTATCACGGTGCCTTTTGACTTTTCGCTATTTTCCTACGTTAATTGCGTGGTTAACATAATTGCGCTTTTATGTTAGACGGCTTTGCCTCTAATGAAGAAGTTTAATTCACCACACGCCTTGTGTGTTGGTCTAAAAAATGCAAATCTAGGCTTCTTTTCAGAAAAACGGATTAAGTACACAGGGGGGGAATTAGAAATAGAAACAGTGGTCAGAGGGACTAAAATTAAGACCCGACTAAATTTATTTTCTATAATTACGCCGAAAACTTTATCAATTTATGGACATACTTAACTCCCCACAAAAAGTGACAAAGTTTAGCTTTTAAATTGATGACAAGTTAATGGCAGCTTGGGGCTTTTATACATCTTTCGCCTGTAGAACATGAACACTACTGGATGGAAGCAGGAAAACGGTATGTTTTATATAAAGTTTGTTGGAACTCCTATAGTGATGTGATAAACTTCGGTTGTATATATGTATATGTAAGCGGGTCAGAAGCAAACAACTTCCCACTTTAGTAATACGTTCCTCGTCCAACGCTGTTGCCTCCTTCTCACCTGTGAATCACTTACCACGTTTCCGATTTTCCAATCTGTGATAATAGCCAAATGTTACGGGGGATATAGATAATCAGAAATTGACTTTTCCCTTGTGCAAATGTGTACGACTGCTGCGTCATGAGAGAGAAAGGGTATTCTGATAAAACAAGGTTTGAGGAAAGGCATTTTAATTACACTCAACCTCTAAACGTGGGTAGATTTTTTGATGGCCGTAAAAGATTATCACTATAATTTTGCCTGTGTTGTTTGTTGCTGGATTATAGCATTAAAACCAAGGCTAGTTTGCTGCGATAATATTATTTAGGATGCTGTTTTCTTTTCTTTTGATGATGACCAATCTAAGCACTTGCCATAAATGGAGGATGGCCTTACTTTGCATATTTTCAGTTTTTCAACCCTATCCAAGCTGTTTCACTGGATGGTGTGAATACCTTAAACACATGAATGTATCTTGGGCACACATGTAACCAGAAGTGTTGACAGACGACTGGTTTTATTTTCTTATTGCAAAAAAAAAGAACTATAATTCTCATCAGACATCTATTGGAATTTAATTTCCATTACGGCAGGATGCACATCTTTATTTGCTTTAGACAAAGTTTAAAGGAAGATCTCGAAGGTTATTGTCCATAAAATTATGTTTGAATATCCTGCGCTGCTTGTCTTTTACTGTTATTGCTGCCTTTAAATGCATTGCTCTGACGAAAGTTTTTCTTATCGTATATTCCCACCCCTGCGGGAAACGAGAAATTCCGTGATTCTTTCATGGGGAAATTACTGCCATCTTCTGTTGTATGTTTTTATAGTGAGTTTCGTTATCCTCAATTTTCTACTTAAAAAGGTATACCTTCAGAGTACCCCCATTTCTCCTGTGGTTGTTTATAATAAATTTTGCTTTTAATATGTTTCAAAACGAGGCTCTGAAAATGATTACCTATGTTGGTGGTGTTGTTGTTGGGTAAGTTCTTTAGTACAATTAGCGTACTTACTGAAAAAGCTCTTTTGAAAATGGACACATGGGCGAGCATCGGAGGGTTTCATATAAATGTATAAAAAATATGGTCGGTAGGATAGGATTAGTAATGTAGAAGAAATAATTATGGACCCTTTGGTATAAAATAGGGTGTTAATATAAACCTGGTAAGAGCGGGTGTGCCACAAACCATTGATCCATAGCAATGTTATCGCCCATATCTAAAATGTTTGAAGTGATTGTTTGTAGGTTTTTGTATTTACACTATATGGAAATTATCATCCCTAATCAACATGGCTTTATGAAGGGAATAATAAATTTACTACAATTATGGTCATCTTGCATAGAACCTTTTGAATCAAGTAATGGAATATTTTGCATTTACACAGACTTTAGCAAGGCTTTTAATTAGCTTTCACATAATTTTGCGCTCTTGACTTTCTTATATGGTTGCACTGTCTCCCTACTTAATTGACCGGAGGCTTCTAAAGAGTTTTCATTCAACAATCTTAGGAAATTGTAACCAGCGTAGCTCTGGTGTTTCACAAGAAAGTCATCTGGGTTCTATTCTTTTTACTCGAGGCTAACTCCAATCTGTTGATCTGTGTGGATGATTTAAGACTGTAAAAGACCATCAAATAAAGAGTAAACTGTGTTGAGTTGTAAGATTTAAATAGAAATCTTGATGCAAAAATAATCATCCATTGTAACCGAAAAATGATTCTTCTCCATGATAACGCTGGTGCTCATGTTGTTTTAGCTGTGAAGCCGACTCCGATGGATCTCGAATGGGAAGTGCTCCTACATTCAGAGTATTTTCGAGATCCGGCCCCATCTGATCACTATCTCTTCCGATCGATGCAACATCCTTTGGAAGATAGTTGGAATATAGAAACGCATTTTGTTAATTATGGAAAAGTTGAAAAATAGGGTGCTGAATGCGATTACTTCGAAGAACAGCGTCTTCTATCGCCGCGGCATTCAACTTCTGCCGAAAAAGTGAAAAAAGGTCCGATGACAAATGCATTGATTGATGTATTCACATATTTCGTTATTGAAGCACATCTGGATATTTTTTTACGCGCGATTTAGTTTTACGCGTTTTTTCCTTGTTTTTACGCGTTTTTTGCACGGTTTTCTTTACGCGGTAGGCACCCACTGCGTAGAAAAGGTCCAGATGTAAATACTAAAAAAACATACAAAAAAATGCCCTAATATTATGGACCTTGAATTAGATTTTACAGATTAATAACTTAGATTCTTCCAAACGACTGGGAAGGTGATCCATATAAAGTGCCTAAACCGGTTCATCACACCCTAGGTAAAGGTGCATTTGAATCGCATGGACGCCTTCCATTGGTGAAGGTTTTCCTTCTGAAAACAGAATAATTACTAGAAAGCACGGTTTGTTTGAAAAATTAAGCAGTCCGAAGTCCACGGTGTAATCAATAAATCCCGTTATTACATGTGCTAAATAATAGATAAATCCATCATATGCCGCTGTACCCAGCATTCACTTGGAAAGGAAGTATTGTTTCTATGGGAGAGCGTTCTTAATGTTTTGGATCTCTTTTTACTTAATGCCCTGTAATTTTTCTTATGAAATCGCTTGGAGTTTCTACTATCAGACGGTCTCTTCTGCTTGTCTTTGCCCAAGAACTGTGGGACGTCAAACAGGAAACTTTGACCTAGTTTTTTTTCAATTATTTCCTTACGAAAAATACACAAAATTACAATTAATAAGGTTTAGGATCACAATTTTAACAGAGCAAGATTATGGTTAAAATTTTAAAAATGAATGGTTTAAATGGAGACACTATGCTCCTATATCATAACTACGACAACAAAAAAACGATTGCGATATATTGGGACGTAATGGAGGTTAATGTCTAAAATTTGCGAACAGTGTCACAAAGAATATAGGGAGAAACAATGAAATTCATGGCGGGTACATTCTAGGTTTCCAGTTTAGCTCTACTGCTTGTAAAAAATAATCCTAAATATACAAATGACATCATATCACTCTGTAGGATTTTACACCAAGTTGAAATTTTAATCTGGCAATATTCTATTAAAATAAATTTTCCGGTTTCAAACAGATACTTCCAAGAATAAAAGCTCCACGGTGTAGCATTCCTCGTTCTAGTAGAATTTTCCCACCTCCCACTGCTATCGATCGTATACCGGCACTCTGACATTGAGGGGTTTCATCACTACTTCCCTGTTGTCGCAGCAAGCTTTCACCAACTAGAGCAAACACGTGATTCCGCAACACTAATGCAACTGTATTGGTGTGCCCCATTTTTCTTCCTGTTTACACTTGTAAAACACACTACCCGAAGGACTATAGCTAAACAAGGGTAGATATGCTGAGCTAGCTTCTTACGGCCTCCCAGGGTTGGTTGGAGGCACTAGGATGTGTTAAAGAGTTCTAAATGAAAAAGTTTTTGGGGAGGTGGGAGGTAGGGTGATAGATGGAAATTCTGAACGTGGTATAGTTGTGAAGATGAGCTTTTTAGCTTGACCTAATTCAAGGAAAACATCGAGCTTAGTATTAAATGGAACATGTTGACTTTGCTTTTAGACAAGGGGTGAACGTTGCCCGTGTTGTGCTAAAAAGCTTTCCGTGGGCTTCTGTTGCGCCACTCAGCGGGTGACCCCCATCCCTCAATGCCACCGACACGCTCAATATCTGTTCAATATGAATGGAAGTGTGTTGGAAAAAGCAAATAGGAAGTAAAACCACTTCCTATTTCTTTTTCGTTTTTACAAGTTGAAGCCTTGAGGAAATTACCTTGAGCATAATATCATGGGAACTTGATAAGATTTTGTGAAAAAGCTTCCATAGTTATGAGGATTTAGATTGTAGTTGCCAAATTTTTTTTGGCGATTTGATGAAGTTGTAGGTATTTGTGTTGAAGTTTTCTATTTATATTGACTGTATTTATTTTCTTCATTAACTAATTAATTCACTAGAACAATGTGAACTGAGTTTTAATTTATTTCCTGTATAAGTATTTTAATGTATTTTCCTTCCAGTCTTAGCGTTAAAAGAAGAACCATGATATTTCAGAGTGCTGCTAAGTGAGCAGCAGTTGGTGGAATTAAATTCCTTCTGTTACACATAATCCAATGTATAAAGAATCGGATCAGACATAAAATATAATAAATATGTCGATATTCAATAGTATCGGTACTAAATATTACGCTGCCCCCATCAAAATAAGGGAATTGTAGAATATACTATTTATCTGGGGTGGCGCAAGGCAGTCACCTGGGTCCTCTTTTCATTATTATTTTTATAAATGATGGCTTTTGTTTCATGTCCAATTCAAGAATTCTTTGTTATGCTGATAGAGCTAAGTTCTTCCGTCATACATCATCCTATGTTGACTGTTTTCTTTTAAACTCTGACTTCAATGGTAAGTAAGTAAGGAAAGTACTGTTTCCTTTAATTGTACTATCGAACAATGCTTCCTAAAATACACTTGACAAAACGAAGGATCTCGGTGTTTGTTTTTCTTTCGAGGATCATATCAATGCCACTGTTAATAAAGTAAATGTTACCCTTGACTTCTATTGACAAAGAAAAAATTAAGAATTGGATTAAATCAAGTAGTTTTGCAGTAAGGTTTCTTTTTTTTATATAACAATTAGATTAGGAATACTCACTCTGAGAATAAATTTCGCCAAATAAAAGGATATTATAGAAGCACATTTTGGTTGAGAGATAAAAATGTTGTGGCTAAACCTTGCTTCCTAGATATGATCTTCGCAAAGAACGAACAGCACAATGCTTTCGTTAGACTTAATGTTGCCAGGAAAGTAGTTAGCTACTTTAACAGTGCAAGTTTAGGTTCCAATGATTGGTAGGTATCCTAAAAAAAATCATACAGCTGCTGGAAACTCAAAATGTGTCATGTAACTCATCCAAATCCATCTGTTAGTTTGAGAGGAAGTTCCTTACAGGAAGCTATGCCTTTCATTAAAACAAACCCCTTACTCCTAACTAATATATTTATGAGGTGTGAATTGGTAAGACGAGAGTTTCCCACAAATTAAGGTGCCCTGTCAAGTTGAAATACGTATACGACCCTGACCACAACCTTCAAAACTGTAATCCATGAACATGCTTTGGATATCAATATTCAACTGTTTTTTTAGTGTCTTAAAATAGGAGCACCTGACCTTATATACTTCTCTATCTTAAAGCGTTCATAACAATTTATGGGGTAGTGCTTGAGGCCAGTTTTTGCTTTGCAGTTCTGAAACTTTTACTCCAATCCTAACCTACTGTCAATACCCATACATTATAAACCAGAAAAAAACTGAGGACGGGGCCAACCAATTTTGGGAACGCTAATAGGTAGCCACTTTTATCGGAAATTTCTTAAACTATATTAAATTGCGCTATTTATTAAACACCTGTGTGCATATTTGTCTCTAAAAAGCACCGTCCAGATTCTATCTAAAAGTGATAATTTCATAAAAGTAGGTCATGCCGTTTGTATCTAAAGTCGTCAACGGGGCTTTTATTTAGCAGAAAATTACGTTCCGTCCAAACTTTTCAAGTTTTCTTTCCCGCCTTGGCTAAATAATGTCACGTTTATTAATAAAACAAGCCGGCCGGCCGGCGCGGGGTTAATTCCATATCCGTCAGTTTCGCATGCATAAAACGGGGGGGGGGAGAGTTCTTCCAAACAGGTCACCCTTCACCACCACAATTGCATTTATGCTCCAACACCCCAAACTCATATTGAATGCCAATTTCCAATTCCACATGCAACTGAACTTTTTCTTCCACCTTTTTTGTCATTTTGACCTAATTCGAAGTTTTCCCATTTTCCATGGCCCCAGAAGTGAAAACTTTATATCGAGGTGAGGTTGGGACTTCAGCTGGGGACGCACATACAACGATCGAATGTATGTACAGCTTTGATGTTGGATGCATGTGCAGTTCGAGGGCGGGGAAAGAGGAGAAGATGAATGGAGGTACTTGGGGTGGCTACTGACTACTGAGTACTGACTGGTGCCAGTTCTTCCTTGCATCGCCCCTGCCGCATATTTTATTATTACTAACTCACCTATTTAAAATGCAGCTAAGCAAGCAGCTAATTGAGGTTATCGTAAAAGGCGACGGTGCTCGGATTTTACTTTGGCATTTGGCTGCATGGTGTGGCAACACAACTCAGCATTTTTCAAAGCGGAATGCACGCATCTGACCTAAATTTGAATAACTACTCACACCGGCATCCATGCCACAAAAATTACTCTCGATGGCCGCTCTATTAGTCACAGAGCAAAATTTGGGCTACTGGAGCATGAACATGGTTCATTTGTTTTTGATTGTTCCGAGCTGATTTTGGTCTTTTTGTGGAATTGGAATACCAACTATTATCTCGTAATAAGAACCATTTAGATTGCTTGAAGTAATCGCGGCCAACATTATTTGCATGCTGCTATTTGCTGCATGCCCAATGGCGCTAATTTTTTCCAAACCTGGAATTTCTTGTTCGTTAGATGCAAAACTTTTGACATGGTTGTCACTTCTTCCACCGCATTCCCTGTGGAGAATTAAGTTGCGCTTTTGGGTGCATTTTGGTCGGTGCAATTAGAATCTAGGGCAGTTGAAGAACGGGGAAAGTAGGTTAGTAGTATCTGGGGCTTCTTGTTTTCTTACAAGGTTATGACCCGGTTTTTCCTGCACAAATATCTCTCGGCGATTTAAGGGCGGTGAGTATGGAATCTGGGTCAAAATGTTTATACGAGAGTGTAAATTGCAATTTCTAACATATATACATACATATAACACTCTAGGGTTGATCAGATCGCGTGAGAAATTTTTAAAGCGGGGAGGGATGCAGAGTAGGGACTCTAGTCCGGAAAATAATACAATTTCTATTGAATGGACAGCAAGGCAAAAAATTGAAGAACGGGGTAAATTTCATGTAGGGCAACCTTACGCATGCCACTGATAGTTTTAAATGACATCATAGAGGCCATTGCTAATGGTGCAATTAATTATTTACTATGCGGGTCTGATGACTGGGTAGCGTAATGAGTCATTGTAGATGTTGCAAGCACTGAATCCAGCCAGCTAGAGACAAAACCCTCAAAGGTAGATGTTTTAACTGTAGCCTCACCACAAGAGGAAAAGTTTTTTGATGATGCCGCGGGACCCGATGATGCCGTAAATAGTTTCGTTCTACTGGGCTGTGTAAAGTACTGAGTACTGAGTACTTTCCGAATGGAACGCAAGCTTGCTTTGTTACGACCATGAAATTCGAGCACCAATCTGTCATTCGGAATCATACGTGGGAATTGGTTAAACTTCCTGAAGGCAGGCGGGCAATAAAATCGAAAGTGGTTTTTAATGTAAAATGTCGGCAATACCGACCGCTTCAAATCTAGATTGGTAGCAAAAGGATGTAGCCAAAGATTCGGATTGGATTACCGTGAAAGGTTTTCTCCTGTGGCCAGGTATTCTACAATAAGGATGGTGTTGGTGCTGACAGCCGAATATGAATTTTTGGTTCATCAACTGGATGTTACCTCCTCAAATATTGACACTTTGTTGATCACACGTACGACGAGTAAAGCTTGTAAGCTGAGGAAGGCCATTGATGGGCTGAAGCAGACCGGAAGAGAGTGGAACCACAAATTAAATCGGTTTTGCTCCATGCACCGCGGATAATTGTGTTTATAAAATAAACACTCCTGAGGAATACAACATTACAGTCGTTTGCGTGGACGATATTATCATTGCAAGCTTAAGAGAGGAAACACTGGATCAAACATAAAATTAACCTGAAGTTTGATACCGTAGATAAAGGCCCTATTGATCACCATTTTTGGGATGGAGATCGAAAGAGACGTAGAAAGAGGACCCATTAGCATTTCGCAAAAACAAGCTATCAGCGATTTTCTGCGAATGCCGAATAAAATGTAACATCCCACTTGATCCGCTTATTGAAAGTTTTTGTGTTTAAAAGTTGATTTTGCTCATCATAGTAATTAACTTCTGATGCAGTAATATTCCAGAGCCACTTTATTATTATCTTATTTTGACTCATCTCAATACAGACTTCTAGGCAGCTGAACATTGGTATTTTTTTACAGCATTTTACAGATTTTCTGAAAACCTTCATTGTTCCGCTGGTGGAAATCCTTCCGTAGATTTAAATTGTTAAAAAACAAATCTTATAACAAGTTAGAATTAAAATCGAATCGAAAATATGTGTATAGGATCTTTTTCATTTTCAAGTCCTATTTCATTTCATTTAGAGTTATGAAAGAAGAGTAGTTGTCGGCGACTTTACAAAAGTTATCGAAGTTATCGTGAACTTCGGGCATAGCAAAAATGAGGGGATTAAAAAAAAAAATAAAAGAAAACAAAACACAAGCAAGAAATCAATCTCTTGATAATAAGACCACATTTATGTTTTGTATTTCAAGGCATGTTCCGATTTTAATAATATAAATTCAGAGCTTGTACAAAGTTCATTCTGCCTCAAGACAAATTTTAATGAATACATTTCCCATTTTTCGTAGAAAAATACGCTGAGCTAAATATTAATGAGATGGCGTTAACAACAGAAGGAAATTTCTGGCCTCCTATGGAGCTACTATATGCTTTCACTTCTATGGAATTCTCACGTTCGGATCCTTTAGCAAATTAATATCCACAGAACGTTGGTAACTCAAATAGCAGCTTTATATATCTTGGATTATCAGAACATTGCCGGCACATTAAAATTGGATGAGTATCTTGACCTACTTCAGTGCGTATTCACTGTAAAATTATCAAATCCGAAAAGTTCTTGGCTGCACTACTGCCCTCACCCCCCACCTGTGCTTTTTGTATGCACGTATTTAGGTCATAACCCAGTTTCTCGTTGCACAATTGAAAATTACATAGGAGCCAATCAAGCAAGGCCAAATTTCCCTTATAATGTTTGTTAAAATTTAATCATGTTTATCTTATCCTCCATGTGTCCCTTAAGATATGCTTACGTGATAAAAATTCTAGCAGTTTTCTGGAAATGCATTTTTTATTTAAAAAAAAAAAAGAACTATATGTGTCCGAAAAGACCTCCATAAAGCTATACAGCGAAGGATTAATTCTTGACATCCCTAAACTGGGAAAAAGGCTTTATAAGAACTTATTATATACTCATACATACCGCGCTATAGTAAAAGGTGTGGGCGGGCGTCCCCAAGGGGAAGGAGTAATATCGCTGAAGGGCCATGATTTACACACGACAATTATGCCAAGAGCTTTTTCGTCAAAAGCAGGAACGAGATAGGAACGGAGGAAAGCTCAAAATATGGGACAGCAGTGTTAAGATGAGAATTGGGTCATAGAAAGCATTCCCGGACATTGGGTGCGGACTCATAGCGGATGGGAGGGAAATCGCACGTTATTCGATTGTGTTGGTAAGTCGATAAGGGCACATGCAACACTCGCTCTGAAACTTACCAGCAAACCCGGAATTGGTTCACCCTCACATTCAGTTACATGGTTTGGGGGCTCAATAAAATTCTGGTTCTACCCTACTGGCACGTGTACGTACTAACGGAGTTTTGATAAAATGCTGGAGCCATTCCAAATCCAAAAGAGAAAATAGGACAAGAACGGGAAGATAGCTCGTGGCAGCAATTCCACGAGCATGGGGGAGCTTGGTTCCTGGGATGATTTTCAGGGGTAGATAACTAAGAAATGGAAAAGGGATGGCACAATGACAGATATTCAAATGTGGGTAGATACGTGTATATCGTGACCCATTTCTGGCATGGGATACCATTGAAATAATGTGGGGGAATAAGTCAAAATGTGTTATTATGTTGTTTTATAAAATTTACCTTACTCTGGACTACGAAAATTGGAAAAATCATCGTGACGCAAGTCAAAAAAATTATTCCGTTTGTTGTAATTAATCCTTACAGGCAGGACTTAAATCAAAATAATTAAGTATATGTATATATAAATTTATTTTGCAATTCTGAGAGGTAACTACGTCGCAATTTTACCATTTGTCGAAATTATTTCCCAATACATTTCCAATGCTTTGTGTGTTTCTTAATACATACTTGGAATTCATGAGCAGCAAAGAAACACTATTTGTCCGATCGCTAATTTAACGATTTTTAAAAGAAAAGTTTTCTACGAAATTTGGTTCACTCTTGAGAGTAGGATATGATATATCATTTTTCTTCTTTTTTCTATACCTACCTATCATTTCTGTCTCAGACTCCATTATGAACACAGCGCAGGATTCTCTGCTCAACCGCTCGTAATACTCATTTACGTGCTACGCTTCGGAGCCATATCCATTATCAGTTCTTAATATTGATCAATATAGGATGTCGTTCGATTCAGTGAAGATTTAGTTCTAATAAATTGTGTGACTTTGGGTCTATTCGTCTTAGCGATATCATTTATGGAGTTAAGATGAAGGCTTGAAAATTTAACCGTCCACCATTTTAATTCCATGGTTAGAGAAGAAAGGTCATCTAGTCTGAACCCTTACTCAAGATGTTATTGTTGCAAAATTTTTTAAAGAAAAACACAGCTTCAAATAGCTATAGGTTTCTTCAAATACCTCAATATACCTCTGGATTGCACAAAGGATATCAAGAAATGCAAACCGGCATTGCGAAGGGTAAATAATCGCACGATGTCTTCGGGTATAGCAATATTTTAAGTTATACAACAGGATATAGGTAGATAGGCGTTGGGCCACATTCTCAGAATGGACAACAGCTGAAGATATAATGTTCTCTTACAGTAAATCCCAATGGTTCTAGAAAACGCGGTAAAGCACGATTGCAATGGCTTAATGACTCGGAAAGAAACTTGAGTTGTTTATATTATATAACAGGGATTGAAGATAATGCGCTTACAATCGGTATTTCTGGAGGTATAAGACTGTGGCTCAATTGCAACATTTCCATTTGTCAGATTAATTTCCCAACCCCTCTCCCTATTTTCCATCCACCTAAGCTGTGCTGCCTGCATCATAGGGTTGTCCTCTGAGCTTAGGTAATACCATAAAAAAAAAACTACCCAAAACGCGATTTTCTGTACCTCTGTACCTTCACGACAAACTTAAACACCTTGTAGTTATTCATTCCGCATACGTTCACAAGACTTCTAATTCTATAATAATAGTAGATATAAATTAATGTTACGAATATTTATGTTAAATTTTGTAGTGTTCCATAACAATCTCAATCCACAAAAAGGGCACCAGAATTTGCCTTCTTTAGTAAATCATATTGTTTATCCTCAACAAGATGTTCATGAATATAGGACTATATTATATACTTTCAAACTACCTACTCTCATTAATTCTAGAAACTAACAATCTTATGCAGTAATGTTTTATAGAAAAACTCAATACTGAAACCCTTAAGGGATTAATTTCACTACTACATATGTCTTTTCCACATATTTCAGCTGTACACGTTATAGGTATAATGTGTGCAAAATGTGGGCATGACACCCGCAAGATTGGCTAAATGTCTCAATATGATAAAGACTCGAAAATACGGTAAAGTTTCATATTTCTACTTATTTAAGAGGAAATGAAGGCCTCGTCACATATCTGCCGAAATTCCGAATGAAAGTTTGTTGTAAATCTGTCCCCTGACGTCAATACAGAGCAAACAAATCATACCTAACGACCACGTCCTGAGGGGAAACAGCTTTAATTACGTCAGCCGTTAAGGATTTATTAACGAAACCCTAAACCGAATAAGTTACCGTTACGAGCAATCCTCGCATAACAGAATATTTCTATTGACCTTCTAACGAGCACTTCACCCACTTACGGTCGTCGAAACTGTGCACACCCCTTTCCTTCCGGTCATACCCTCCTCATAATACACAATACGAATTTCTGAACATCAAATTTTTCTTCTTAATTTGCCTTCTTATAATCTCCTCCTTTTCACTAATTTAAATCCTAAACCCTGTTTACACCCGATTTTCCTCACTCCCCCATATAATAACTGCACGTGTACCGGGTGAATCCTTTTTTTTCCGTAGCACACGCAAAGCTTTCAGAACAAAAAAGCTTCATATAGCCTTTTTGTTACACAGATATTTTCCAGGTTTTCAGGTTCCTTGAATGAATTCCATTTAACCCTGATGGCACTATACCCCCGGGCAGGCAGATATATGGTGCTCGTAGCGTGTGCTGATGGAAACACGCTGATTTCAGGGTGAATCATCATTTTGTTCCTTTCCGAGCTTTTTCTCCGAAATGCTACGACTTACTTAAAATAATCGATTAGATCTTGGGAATGTGACCCCGACATAGTAAACTTGGATCAATACGAAGCCAATTTTGTTGCTTACACGTGCAAGTTTCGTTTTATCTTTTGTTTTTGCTGTGAAAGGAATTTTGGAAAGAAATACGATACTCAGATAGATGGCAGGATGTACACATAATCCTCAATAAATTTTCAGAGCTTTACTGCTGTTTAAATTTTGTGATATTATTTGAACTTCCTAACCATGATTTGGCAAAAAGATCTATCCATTTAAATGTATTAACCGCGCGTCGTTAACTTCAACCTAAATTGAAGGCAATTCTTCAGAAAGTGGTTAAAATGTCTGGTGATAAAACAATCGACGTAGAAATGTCATACTAGTAAAAAAAACGTCCCAAGTTAATGTCTTAAAAAATACTGAATTATTTTAAATAATTCAGTATAAAATGTAAAAGAATAAATATATTTGCCCCATCATCACTTCATCACTTTTAAACGGTTGGAGATAATGGAGGTGGCCAAGCTTTGATGTGCTTGTGTGACCTTGAATGCCCTTGGCTTTTTACAACAGTGGTGACCTGAGAGAACTTCCTTGTTTATAAATTGGAACTTTTGAATCACTTTGACACAAAAGTTGTGAACGTTATTAGTAATGAACAGGGTTTTATTATTTGCATACTCAAAGCTCTGTTGCCGAAGAATAGTCCTGATTAATATTTCTTGGGAATATTTTAGTAGTGCAAAAATCGGGTACTTTTGGAAAATTCTATAAACCTAGAAATTCATAAACCATTCCGTTCTTTATGATGTTACCAAAGCTTGGAAGGTGGATCATGATGAGGATGTAAAGCCTTGGAAGAAAAAGAACGTAAGAGGTTAGGTTCTAATAAGAATCCTATATGTAAAAATGAGTATAGTTAATTTCTAACGATTACTTCTCGAGAGACAGTTGGAGCTTATCCATAATTATCTATTACTAACTCCTTCACCACATCACAGCATCTCCACAAATTAATGTAGAATTAATAGATGGAAAATAGAAGCGGCTCAAAGCCCTAAGGAAGCCATTAATGAATACGCGAACGAAAAGTGGGCCCAGGATGGATCTTCACGGAACACCATAATAGTATATAAATAGCGGGAGTTATAAACATAAATGGTTAATGCCTATTTTCGATAGCCAGATTGGTAAAAATGTCTAATAAGAATTTGTTTTCATTGAAATGTGAACTGAGAAGTCTTAAAACAAATCTTGCAGATATGAATTGGATATAGAAGGAGTAACAGGTTTGATAAATTAGAGAAGTCAAGTATCAGAGCTGATTGAACTGGAATCATTAGTCTTAATGATAGCATCAATACTAAGAAAAGAAAAGCGACAGGATAAGTGCAATCAATTTTGAAATCTTAATTTAGTTACATTGCGGTGGAGGAATTTTTAACAAAATTGTTCTTTAGTCTACCAAGAGTAGAGCTACAATGATGTTACGAACTTTGTATATAATTCTATTACTACCCTAACAATTATGTGTTCGGACACCAACGTAATGTAACCAGTTACAAAGCTTCAGTTATAAATTTTGGACCTTTACAAATATAATCGCTATTTTTTTAAAAAGTTTTTACTATAATTTTACTATAATATGGTGGAAGTTCAAAAAATTGCAATATTTTTAAAGTCAAAAAAAAACTGATTTCGACAATTAAGTATTCAGACATATAATATTTCAAAAAAATAGAATTAGAATCTTATTACATTGCCCTTTTTCTAATAAATGCAGACACTCGATCTGGAAGGGTGCTTATGAAATTCTGACATTAATTGAACATCAAAATCCAAAGTTACTCCTGCTTGACAGCGCCGCGTACTAATGCCAAACGCCGCTAAGATTTTTGGCGTCGTGAAAACTCATCGCGCGGTTTTTTTAACAGTTCGAAAAAGGGGAAATTCTGTGATGAACAAAGCCAATAATTTAGCCAATGACAAGCAAGATACGCTCACGTGAATGATAAGTAACGTCAAAATAGAATTATGTCAACTGTCAACTCAATAGTTGTGATTTAATTGTTATACAAAATAAGTAATCTCGATAGGATTGATTTGAAATTGGGCGGACTAGTCTTGTTATATCGAGACGAAGACGAAGATAATGACTTCAATTCGGAAAGGCTCTGTGTATACCTACTATAATAGAACAACTCCTCGTGGAAACGTAACTTTCAGACAAATTACTAATGAGATCATTGAAATAGTTCAACTATATGAATTTGTTTTCAATGAAGCAGTGTAGATAATAAATAATTCATATTTATTTCTTTGGATTACTATCGTGCCTCAAAAGGTTTCTTTAATTTCCATTCTTTTAGAAAACCAATAATACTAATTCTTCAAAGTAAATGCTCCCGATATTGCTAATCGCCTTCCAACTTTTATTCAATTTTCAAACTATTTTGTGTAAATTAATTTCCGCCTTTTAATAACATTCGGCAACACTTGCATATATCTGGCAATCCTTGTATTTGACACCTCCTTGTGTAAGCTGTCAAACATAGTAAGGTTCATTCGTTTGCTTTGTAATTAATTAATATTCTTATTCCCTTCAAAATGTCGAGTGGTGAATTAGGCTTATCAACACCAAAACGAAGTAATCATGTCAACAACATGCTCTACATTTGGTGGGATTAGAAAGGTGTGGTGTAAAGTACCATGAACTGCTGAAACCAAATGAAACTATTTGGAAAGGTAAAACTGAGAAATTCTACCACACCCGCCGGGAAAAAGTTGTAGTTTCTGATGGACATCACTTTTAATAAAGAAATCAATTTTTTTTCTATTACTTTTATTAAATATTATTTATTTTTCACTAAAAAGGAGAAAGAAGAGAGCAGAAATTTGTTGTATAACGCATTGGAACGTGATCAATCATAAGAGACAGAATTTTTTTTGTTATAAGTTTTCGTTATTACATGAAAAAGCATAGAAGCATGATATTTTATTAGAAGTGTAGCAAAGAGGCAATACTGGTTCACAGAAACATAAGTACCATTAGTACTATGCTTGTAAACCTGTGAGTGGTAAGAGTGCGAATCAATAACAGGTTGGGTGAGAAAACCAATCCCTGCGGCAATCTGAACTTAGTATTAAAGCGACCTACCATGATACTATATAATACATATATGAAAACAGAAATTTCAATCCATTTTAGAAGAAATCGGTTAAGATCAAATCACAAGCTCTCTAAGAAGGCCTTATCAACAGTAGTTTGAGGTAACTAAAGAGTATAGAAATTCCTAAATTCTAAAATATCCTTTTCATACAAATAAAAATACGAATAATACTTGGGTTAAGATTCACACGTTTCTGGATAAAATATTACAACTGCACCTGTTACAAGAAAAACTAGACTATTATTAAACATAGAGGTTTTTCGAACCCTAGGCCCAAGAAACCCCTACGCACATATACATTGTATTAATAACATACCCACTCGAATTTGTTAAGCACGTGGAAGATTTATCAAAACGAGTCTTTTTTAGATTTCCAACATATTTACTAAACTTTGCTTTTTCTTTTTACTTTATAAGTTAGTTTTTTTTATTTTTGAACTGAAACATCTTTTTCCCTTTTTTGTTTTCTACTTTCATTTTGCTTTCTTAAATACTCTGCATTCGAAATTCGCAGTAATTACATTACGAAGAACATTCCTGCTGATAAGAAAAAGATATTATCTTCTCTATTATCCGGTAGATTCGTTTATTTTCGCATAATTATTAAATGTATGCACAATTATTTTCACGAATAAGAAAATCCACGTGAAAAATCGATCCATTATACCACAATGCGCATCCCATCAAAACACAATGTCAAAAAGGTGGTTGGGTTGGGCGGTAGCCTTGACCTACTTCTTCCCAGCAATTTAGAAGCTCCAGCGCCCTGGAAAACATTCCCAAACATGGAAATCACGAATCGGAACTATGCGGTATCCACTTCAGTGAATAATTATAAGTGGATAATCAGCAAAGGCTTCTTTACAAATAAAATGGATTTCCATAATAATGGTAATTGTTTCTGAAGCAAAAACTCGCACATCGCAAGTACAGAGGAAATCGCGATCGCTCAATGCTGAAAACAGCTATAGAATTTCCCCCGGGGGTGGACATGTTCATGACAACATTTCCAAGAATTGCTCATGACCGATTCTGGTAAGCTCCGGCCGACTCTGACTTCGAGGAAGCAGAACCGAGATAGTCATAGTGCTTTCGTCTTCATTCAGATTGTCCGGGCAGAGAATCTCACCCGGTGAGACTTTCTCTTATTATCTCTTACAATTACAACACCGCCAACATAAATCGTTCTCAAAATCTTCGAAAAGCTTTCCACAAAAGCTCTCTGTTTGGGGCCACGCGCGATTTCATTGCCACACTTCCGCGCGACCGCCGTGCACACCCACACAGCACCCACAACGTAGCGGCGTTTTAGCCCACATTTTCTTTGTTTACTAACAACTCTTGCATATTTTATTGAGGCGATGCGAGCCAGCATATGGGCGCTCCTCGGCTTTTCTTTGGAAAACTACTTGGAATGGAAATGGGGTGGATAAGGTGGGATATTGGGCAATTACTGCGCAATACCGTGCACTACTGGCGTTAAGGCGCTTTAACAGTTAACATGGCAAATGGCATGGCAGTTTTTCGGCTTCTCTGAATCGTGCTGCCCTACGAAAATAGTTCTGGGGCTCTATCGTTTCAAATTGTAAATAATTGCGTCATCGTTGCCGGGAAAATTTATTTATTGATTTCATAGAACGCTGAGTTGGATGTAAGTATGCCCCCTGGACTGTAGGATTGCGGTTTATTTTGACTGCCTTGCCCCGCTTGGGAAATCTGCAGTAGCTGCAGGGACGGGGAGGCTCTACTATGGCTGCCAGAATATCAGCAAGTATCTATTTTCTTTGTTGTGAATCTTTCAAACTTTATTGCGGAAGTGAACTAATTCCGTAAATTTATTGCGAGCAGATTAATAGCATTCTGGAGATGGGGAAATTGGGTAAATTTGTTGATAGTACTCTGACCCTTCTTTTTGCATGAATGGTGCGTAACAGAAGTCATTTAAGTATGTCAAATTTTCCATTGAATTGTATACAACTGTCTAACAAGCAATATTTAGAATATTTGCGTGCAAAATGACACGAACAGTAGACTCTGTTAGTACTGTTAGTATTGTTAGCCTGCAGGAAAGAAAGACGATATTCCTTTCCTTACCAAACTGAGTCAGACCAGATAATCCTACAGCAATATCGTTAAATAAGACTGCTGTTCAGTGGATGGATGTATTTAAGCCAATATCTTCACGTAGATTGAGTAATTACTATTCACCTTTACAAATTCGACCTTATAGATCGCTCAGAATACCAAAAGACAGAGTAAAGAATGATAAGCCGGATGATAACTCATTTTGATGATATTGCAATATCCGGGTGAATTCGTTATTTGAATTTTTAACAAAAGGGCAATGGTAGTGTGAGAAGCTTAGGTGATGTGTCGTACCAGGATAAAGATATTCCGAATATTGATGTAGTTATAAAGAAGTTACCGGTCTTGTATCTCTTTTAACTCTTTAAGAAGCTCCTGGGATTTAGATCTCTGGTACTTAACTCTCGAATGGCCAGGTGAGCCATTATTTATACTTAACACGTTCACGCCGACGTGACCTACGGGTGGGTCACGCGAGAGCTTTAAGAGAAAATTACACGAAAACCTAAATACAAATTGAGAAATCTCTCTTACTAATAAGGCCCCGGCGTGAACGTGTTAAGCCAAAACTAAATTATTGTACATGCAATGTAATCAATATTATGATATTTTTACGTACCATTTTTTGTTCTTCATGTGTTTTTTAGCGTCTGTAGTATAATTCATATGAATTATACGTGTATAACAATAATTACATTATTAATATAATTGTAATATCATAGTTACATTATGATGGAAGGGGCAGGGCAGGAGGAACACGGGGAGAAGGGCAGCATCCGATGATATATTGGCGGCAGATTTATTAGAAAATTTATACATACATGTGATTCCTTGAAATAACATTGAAAAATTTCTACATTTTCCCGTCAAAATTCGTATTAGAGTATATGTGCATTTTTCTAAATTAAAATTCCTGAAATGTAGCCTTTCATTTGATTATGGACATGTATCGATCCGGCTGTCACTATTTATGAGATAAATGTGATCCATTTCTCATATTGCCACCCACAGCCAAATTTTTGTGGAATTCGTCATTTTTTTAGGATATTTACAAAGGAATAGGAAAATTTACTAAAGCAGTTGAATTAATAGGATTAATAGCCCTCTTGGATTATTTATCTATAAGAATATTATATACTTAGGATTTGTGTTATGAACAAGTCTAAAGTATGAAAATAAGTAAATCAATTTTATAACAATATGACTCCATAGAAATCGCCTTTCCAGGATTTAAGAATGAATAGTGGAAGAAACCCCTAGCAGTCCACGATCCTTTGGCATAATCAGTTTTTCGGCATTTAATGCTTCTTTGATTGAAATATGTATTTTTTTTATCCTAGGCCTTGCTCTATTGCGTGCTATACAACAAATTCACAATGATTCGGAACTATAAAAAGAATATTGCAGGGCGAAACTGCAGAAACTACACCAAACAGATATGTCTCCCCACAGTGGTTCGATAACTTGCTAGGCTACGACATTGTGAACGCTCTTGCAT
>QYTT01081470.1:0-23120 GCA_006980735.1 Dasypogon diadema
AATAAATTAAATTTGTAAAAATAAAGTAATTCTTAAGAAATAATACGCCATCTTCTAAAGATGAGGAAATTCGATAAATTAGTAGAAAATATAAATAATTCAGGAGTTTGGAATGGGGGTGAAGTGTAGCGTAGAGAGTTGTGTGGTTTCACAGTCCTTTTGTTTTGGCTCTCCAAGCTTAATTGTGAACAGGCATGGGCGGCAGCTGTCCCAGCAAGTTATTGGCAAACTGTGAATTTGTGAATTTGAAGTGTCGTTTGTCGTAGAATTTCAGGAGTGCCGGTGAGTATGGGTGATTTTCTTTCAGGTGTATATAGTGGACTTCTGGTTCACTGGTTGTGTGACCGCATTCCTCGCACACGTACATCTGCAAGAACATATAACAATTATAGCTAGCTCATATGGTTTCATTTAATCTGCTGCAGTATACCTTTGTTCGCCTCTCCTTGTACGCGTACTGATGCTGTACGCCGTGTACCTTAAGACAATGAGACTCCAGCGAACATCGTTGTGTAAATGATTTCTCACACAGATTGCACTTGTATGGTCGGACACCGGTATGCGTCCGAGTGTGTCGCTTAAGATCAAATGTGTCGTTGAATCCCTTGCCACAGAATGTGCAGAGGTATCGCTTGATATCCGAATGACATTTCATGTGGCGGTTTAACAGTCTCTGGAGGGTAAATGTTTTGGAGCACACCCGACAAATGAACTTGCTGGGATCATCTTCGGAAACAGCCACGTTCTTCTTGTCCTCGTCCCGAATCCGATGCCCATGAGTATTTTCAATAGCCAGAGGATTTTTAATGCCGTGGCCACCGTTCACAAATTCTAATTGCACTTCCGCAGGTAGTCCCAGCTGCAATACAAAAAGAATTATTAGATCTGGGGGAAATTATTGAGAGACGTGCAAATTGTAGCAATTAAAAGTAGGCATGAAAAATTTTTATAAATTTGATTTGGCTAAGCGATACTCCCTTCCACTTCCCTAAAACTAGTCCCTACCCTGCTACTACTCCTCGTGTTTCCTAACAATAACAAATTTCATTTCTGCTTTGCATCAAATCAAATGGGAAAAATTTTTGATGCTTACCCTTTGTTGCAAGACATGCAATTTGGTTTCTTGTATTAAGGGCGGCGTCACAGTGTTCGTCGTCTGTCTAGGAGCACTTACACTTTGGATAATTGGTTTCGCGTCAGGAGCATCCAGCGCTGACACTGATGCTAGGTGATTGCCGCCGTTGTGTGATGAGTTACTGGGCGACGGTAACGACAGGTTACTGCTATGTGAATCCACGTCACTGTGAAAACTGTTCATGGAATGATTGACTCCGGGATGATCGTGCGCCGTGTGATGAGGATGATGATGGTGGTGTTGTTGGTGTTGATGATGATGCTGCTGCATTAGATGCATTTCCCTTGTTTGCTGATAGGTTGGCGGCGATTCCTGATACATTTTGTTATTTGATAAGTTAGCATAGCGGTTATCGTAGCAATTCCCTCGGGCATTGTTCATCATCAAGTTGTCCGGGAAGCCTTCTAAACAGTTCGAATCCACAGGTGTTATAGACACTGAATCTGGAGTTAAGGAAGGCGTTGACGAGAGTTCTATGTCATTGCCAGGGCTGGGATGATCATCGTTGGGTAATCGTTGGAGGAAAGAACTTAGGTCCACAGCATCTGTAAGGCTATCGAGTAAAGCGTGCTCGGCGGGCGTTGAAAATGTCAGAGTGGCCGTAAACTGAAGTGGATCAACCACTCCACCGGAGGCGATATCAACCATCATTGAGTCGTTAACGTCGTAGCCAGAGTATCCATTCTGCATCAGGTTCTGTCCCAGTCCGGGGATATCGATTTTGTTGTCGTAATCGATGTCCGGCTCGTCTTTCAACACGATTCCGTACGCTGCGTTGTTTAACATTGAGAACGGTTTGTGATTAGAAGTATTATTGCTGTTACCCTGGCCATCCGCGTAGCTCCCGATATGAGTCATTTCCTGAGTTGTGTCACAGTCGATTCCGTTCATATTTGAGCCCACCAAGTAGCCGCCACCTTGTCCCAGGAAGTTACCATTCGCATTATACGAATTCATTCCGTTGCCGCCTTTCAAGCTCTCATAAAACGGAGGCAATGAACCTGTGGGTGGGCTATTTGGTCCGTAGTTGGAGCGTCCGTCTCGTCCACCCATGCCACCACCAGCACCGCTACCACCACCTATACCTGCTCCGCCACCACCACCTAATTGGCCCGAATTAAAATTAATTCCAGAACACCCGTTACCAGTTGCACCGGCCTGATTATTACCCGCTTGGGAGCCGCTGTTATTCGACCTGCCGTGTCCAGCTGCCGCCGCCAAAATTCCGTTTAATTTACTTAGATGCGATCGTGGAATTGATCGCATGGAAATTACACTACGAGCTGCTAATATTGCACTTCTTCGCCTTGCTTCTCGGATTCTTTTCTCCTTTTCGGCTAATTCCTCTTCGTCGGATTCGCCTTTTCTCTTCGGCACGTGATAGTCGATAGGCTGATCTTGTTCTGGACCTAGATTTTGAACTAATAAGGACACTGGGAGTTTGATTTCAAGATCTTTTCTTTTACCGCTACTTGTGCTTGCCTCCTGGGGCTGTTTTGGTGTCCTTTGAATAACAGAACAACGCACTGCGGGTTCAGGAGGTGGAGGAGGACTTGGCCTTTTATCAGCCGGCGGTGGGGTTGATGTCGTTAAACTCAAAGGCTTCTCCTCAGGAACAATTGGTTTTTCTTCAGTTATTAGTTGTTTGTTTTCTTTCTCCTCCTTTTCGTTTGTGTCCTCCTTTGAGCTTTGTTTATCTTCTTCTACTGGCTGGATTGCAGGTGGATATTCTTTGCGCTCCGCCTGTGTTAAGACGTGGCCTCTACTGCCGTATGGAATTTCTCCTCCTAAGATAGAAGAAATAAAACGTCTTATGGGTGGGCGGGCTCGATCTGTACGTGAACTACTATCTAAATTGGGTTCTTGACTCGATGACGAAGGAAACGAACCCAATCTACTTCTACTGGGTGATTTGGTACTTGGCGGCGGGGAAGGTGGTGATAATCTGCTCTCTTCTTGAAATATGTCCCGAACTGCAAGAAAAAATAAAATAAAATTTTTAATTATCAATTTTGAGAAATTTGCGAATTTTTGTACTTTTATTTTGCACGAGAATTTGCAAATTGATCATCAGTCGATTGTCACAATTTTTCTAAAAATACTTTCCTTCTCGGAAAGCTTATTTTTAATATTTAATTATTACGTTAATAACACACAATTTTAAAGAGATATTAACCACCAAAAAATATCCTAGCCGTTACACGCTACGGAACTTTCGAGATAAATACTGATCTTGTGTGGAATTTGACACGAAATAAAATGGTGTGTGATGTCCGTTATTATTTAATTATTTACAAAAAAAAACTAACACGAGCAAACGCGTCGGAGATGTGTTTATTTCTATTCTTCTCTAATTTTGCAATTTTTCTTTGTTTTAATTTGACTGTATGCTCTAAAATGGGTTTTATATAGCTCAAATCTGAATATTTCTATTGGACAAAAACGGCTAACGGAAAACATTGATTGGTTTGAAGATGGATTCTTGTGCAGACCTATTTACAGCGATTTACATTCCACAAATGTGCAGATCTTTTCTATTTGGTCTAAAATTAATAATTTTTGGCAGTCGTTTCTTTAAAGATTTCTGCGCAATATGAAATTGCCGAGCAAGGAAGAATTATGAAATACAGCTGAATTTTACAATTTATGAAATCAGCGGTATTAAAACATAAGACCACAAGTAGGGCTTAAATGCTGTGGCTGATTTGCATGGAAAATGCTGTGACATGCTGCAGCAATTCAAACCTTGATCACAAGGATAGCCTGGAGTTTGTCCTCCGTAAGTAGAATCCTTTAATGAGGGGAGGAGTCAATCGTCATCGCAGCCCTCGTTTAGGTTACTAGATAGTGAGCAGGCCCTGTTTAGGGAGGTGTAAGTACGCGGATCAATACGGACGAAAAAGTTCGTCCAGAGCAAGAAATCTAAGGATATATTAAATGAACCCACTATCCATAGCTAGAGCAGGGGTTGTTGAGAGCAGCAATAAGAGATCTCAAGAGGAAATCCCTGGCTTATGATAAACTGACTCCAGAGTTCTAATTTCTAAACCGTTCTAGAAAATATTTCACAATAAAATTCGAAGATTTGCTTTGCCCATTATCCACATCTCAAAGACAAATCCACGTGAACATTGGTTTACTCTAAACATGGCCCTTATAGGTGGCTTTTACTCTGAGCAAGCTGCTTCCATAACTACTTTAGTTCAAATTACTCTATTTAGGAAAATATAAATGCCACGCAGGCTCTTTAAGTAATTAGGAAAATCTATGCAAATCAAAACAAGTATTGAAAAAAATTGACTCAAAAATAATCCTAGCAAATAGACTCTGATCTCCGTGTGATTTCTGAAGGTCTGCACATCAACAACAACAACAATATTCTATAAAAAATAGACAAATCAGTAAAAATACAAAAAAACATAGGATTTATTACGCTTTTTTAAACACCGTGTAAAAACGAACCCGTGTAAATCAAGTGTCAATTATAAAGACTCTTATATGGCATTGCAGCCTGGGTTACTATGTTCATAGGCCTTTTCAGCCTTGCAAAACCTAACAGAGTTCTTCGGCCGATTGTGTCAGCTGCCGTTGCCTTTCGGTATAGAATCTTCAGCCCGCCGTGCAATGAGGTGAGAAATTCAAATAAGGGAAGTTGGTAGTCACAATTTATATCCTATTTCTGGACTGGGTGCTGTAGCAGGGCGTACATGCTAACAATAGTTTGAAAAATTTAGAGCCCATTTCTTTTAAGATCGACTATAATAGAAGAGAAGCTTAGAGTTGTACAACAGACGATTTAAAGACGGATTACCCAACCAAGAAAAGTTCTTACTTATTTTGTTTCCGTGGTACTACGCTTATAGTGAAAATTTCATTATCAAATTAAAGCTCCTTATTTCCTTTTTTCGGTGCAAAGGGGAATTTCTCAAGTCTACCAATCCTAAGCTAATGAACAACAGCAATGTAAATCAGTTACCTGTCTAAGGCGGAACCTATGCAAGTTTAGGAACTTGCGCAAGCTGCGAACCTGTGCGAGCTGGAAACCTGCTCACCCGGAAAAAGTCCCAAATTTCTACACATATTTTCTGAACTTTCATAAGCAGGAAACCTGCTCAAGCGGAAGATTTTTGCAAGTCCCAATAGGTTTAAATTAGACGGGTTTTACTGCAATACCAAAATCATTTATTGTTAAACAGAAGCTGCAATTTTCCTCCTAATGTTTATTGACGGAAGTCACCCATCTCAAGTAAACAATTATCATAACTAGTTCACAAAGTAAAACAATACTAGAAAGCCGAAACGAATGAGGAGAGAAAATCCATCCTTTGAAAATACACAATTTGACCATTACACGGACAAAAAAGCAATAGAAATTCACTGGCTTAACAAGCGCAGCGTTTTGTAACAGGCTTTGCTGTGCGCATCCGGCATGTTTTCTTTTCACGCAATCCCCGAAATACACCTCTCTAATTAACAGGAAACAATATGAATTGAAACAAAACATTTACCACATTTACGGATTTCCATTAAAATAAGCACACTTTATTTAGGTCAAGGACACAACACATAAAAATTGAATTTATATACCTGGACAAATTTCTTGGAATATTTTAAGGATTAAATCATAATCCATTGTGTGCAAAACTCCCGAGAGGAATGTCAGCTGATAAATACCACCTGTTCACCGGTGTTCTCATTACTCATTCTCAATTAATCACGATTTTAAAGAAATTGGGATTGGGTGGGATTGGGAGGATGAAATGAAACACCAGAGGTGGTCAAAATGTAATAGTTGTGGATCATTGAGATCAAGAGTGATTTTAAACCATTTGAAAGAATTTTATTTTAAGATTTTCAAAAGCATATTAAAGGAATGAAAAAATCAATTAGAATTGTAGAAAATTTCTGAATACTTTATCTCTATTGTACTACTAGAATACTACTATTGATCAGCTTATTCAATGCTGTTTTTGTGAAATTGTTTTCGTTCTTGAATGTTTTGTTCTATAAATTTTTTTCCTCTGGTTATTGGGTAACTGGAAATTTATTGTATTTTCTGAAAAATATATATTTTCTTATTTGTTATGATACAAGAAGGCTTGTTTATGGGGGAAGTAATTTTGAGAATTTGAGAATTACGTAAAATTCAAAGAGTTTTTATAATTACAATTTTTAAGTTTATGAGTATATAAATAAGAAAATACTTCCTGAGCTTTTAGGGAACTATTTAATAATTTAATACGTTGCAAAAGAAGAAATATTTAATGGTAAAACATATGATCGCACTCCGTTTAGGTGGAATTTTACGACACAAGGAGAAAAGGTTCTTAGGAAAGGATTACAAATATTGATTCTAACATATTTAAAAAAATTCTTTTTTAAAGGAATACGAGAAAAGCCCGATAAAATTTAAGATATCAATTGTGTCAGTTTATTTAGTTGGTATAATTTAAATTATTAATTTACAGGATTGAATATTTTGTTGTTTGTGGATCCCTTTTTTGAAAATAGAAAAACAAAACGAAAAAACAGTTTTTTTATTATTATTGTTCCTGCTGAAAGTATATATAAGTTTGTATAAGGACTCACAAGCAGCAGTAAAGAGAAATTAACTAAGGTTTGAAAGGATAGAACGAAAAATATAAATTCAAATCAAACGAAAAGGTAAAGGTAAGAATTTGGTAATTATTACAGAAAAATAATTTCGACGTAAAAAATTTTCCATGTACCACAGCAAAACCTATTTCTCTGTCTCGTTCGTATCACTATTCCAAGAAAATGCGATTATTGTAGAAGTAAAGTATCTAAATAATAGTAAAAGGGGCTAGAAAATGCTGCATGTCTTCCCTTTGACTTTAAATGGTTCATTTACCATTGATATCGAAATATGCTTCACTGTTATGAACAATTATGTCCATAACTTCATCAATTGTTCAAATAATTGAACTGATTAATAATCCTTTTACAATCAGTCTAATATATCCGTACAAATGTCGATTTATATTCAGTTCTTTTCCATTCCTTGTTTCCTTTCTATACGCATTTATTTTCAATACGTATTAGAATTAGAATCAAACAAGATTCAGTATATACTGTCGGTTTACCTTAACTCTGGCTAAATTTTAAAAGGATGAAAGTCCTTTTCAGGACCAAATAGGACTAAAAAGATGCTATTCAGAAAACGCAAGTTTTCCCAGAAGTTCGAGAAAGTCAGGACGAGAAAGATCCTTTTCAGGATCAAAATGGACGATAAAGGTACTATACAGAAAACACAAGTTTTCAAAGTCAGGAGTTCAAGAATATAGGGAAAGATACAGAGAAAGGTCCTTTTCAGTTTTTTCAGTTCAGGAGAAAAATTCAACTAACATTCTTTGTAGGTTTGTTTATTGCACTTAAAGGATTATTCTTTCACTTACTTTATTACCCTGGTCTGTAGCTTATGTTACATCTATAAATTGCGAGTAAAAAGCATTGAGTCATTTAATCTTTATTAGCGAATGTCAGTATTATTGAAATTGTAAACAATTTTAATAGTTTCAACCAAATTCTTAAATAAGGTAAGTATAAAGCAAAAATGTTTTGAAATCCTCGCTGAAGCGTTATTTCTTACCATTATTATAAAATTAATGATTGCCACTGAATTTCAGAACTAGAATTGAAAACAAACACTCCACCTGAGATACAGAAAATACAATTATGACCCAATAGCAAAGTGGGAAGCTCTTTTACTGGCAAATTTCTAATTATAAAGATGTCAGCCGCGTTAGCATCACGAAAATTGCCATAAAAGAAAATATTGATTCCACAACAAACAATAGAGGTTTAGGACAAAGAATTCGCAAAGCAGTAGAACACGATGGCTGAAAAAATGTACGTCCAACAAAGCAAAATAGATTTATTATCAAAAAACAAAAAACAAAAAAAACGTGGACAAAAATTGAGGGCAGTACGGTATTGAAACTTCGCCCAATGATTCAATGTCGGTTAGCGGAGTTAAAAGTGTACACTACAGGTGTCCTAAAACTAAACACATTTTTATTGACCAGAAAAAATGAAAAATGATGAGCCAAACTGGGCTAAAGGGCATTTGAATTACACGCCCGTCAACATTTCGTTAGGAGAACGAACAAAAGACAAACGTGTGAAAGATGATAAAAAGTCAAAAAGAGTTAATAGTCTAGGCTTGCCTTACTTTCTAGAAAGCACCTTGAGATAGAAACCAGAGTTAAAAATATTGGTGATCAAGGGCAGAAACCAAAAATTCGTTGCACTTGCATTAAAAAAATTGATGAAACTTGTTATTTATTTAAAAGTACAATGCTAGAGATATCCACCATTCCTGCCACATTGAAAATATTAATACGAAATTTAAACAAGAAATAACAAGATCAGTGGTTTAAATAAATTTATTATTACATTTTTTCGACATGTTTGCGTCAAGGTCAAATATGGCATAGGAAAAGATTTGTTGATTATTCAAATTACTGCAGTTTTAGTGACGAGGTTGGTAAGCAAATTATTGTTTTCACGTCGACATTTGTAAAGCTTTTAATAGTATCAAACATGAAATAACTCCATGTGGTACTCCAGAAATAGTGGCGTAGTTTGAACAGTTAACGTGTGCGATCAATAATTTGGTGCCCTTGAATATATCGATGGCATAATATAAATAGTACCCACAAATCGCCGTATGCACTTGTTTTTTTTTCTGTTTTTCTCTTAGTCCTTATGGGAGAACCATAAAAATGTCTATTTATTATCCTGTTCATGCCTCAAACTATTCGTTGTACGAAAAATAGGTGTTCAACAAAGAAAAAGGAATATATAATTTCTCCCTCCTTCTGTATTTAGGACTTATTCAATTGACATTAACCTTTCTAACGTCCCTTTTTGATATACAAAAAAAATAGATAAGAAACAAATACAAAACATTAAAAAAACTAATAATGAAAGCTAATACAAAAATAAGTTGAGCTTTCCGACTAAAGTCCCGTTTTTCGAGTATGATTTTATTTTTCTAGAACGGAGTACAGCTAGGTCCCGCATTCGGCAAACAATAAAATATTATCGGTCAGAGGAGGAGACCTATTCCAGGAAGAAAAATAATATTATATGTCTTTTCATTCTCCTTTATGAAGTTCGCCAGATGACTGCTAAATTATTGCTTTTTAAGATGCTAATGCAGTCCCCAGATCGAAAGCCTACTATCTCAATAAAGAGGCAAAGGATTGCGTGCGATCTTTGTGTAAAGGACATTTGTATATTTTATGATCTATGGAGGATTTAATACTAATCCTATGGAGATATTGGTTGATGTAAACATGCCCAAATTTACGTCTACAGAAGGTGACAATTATGGATCCGGGCAGATTTTTATTCCAAAATCAAAGGACATAGTATGCCTCAGGGAGGAGCAGGTGTACATGTTTGCCATTACAAGTGGTCCTCCCTCGTTCATCATCATCATCATCATTCATCTATACCCACATGAAAAGAGATGTATATTAAGTGAATGACGATTCCTATGGCACGTAAATCAAAAGTGTCGTGTTTAATGTGAAAGTCGAGAGAATGTGTACGAGAAGGTGGACAAGTGTTTAAAGAGTAAAGTCTGGATTTGCTACCTGGATAAGATGAGATATTTTCGTTAGTCATAATTTAGCATTTTGAAGAGGAGAAAAGCTTAAAAGATTGCTCTACATAGGACTAAGATGATAAATTGACGAGAGGAAGTAAAGGGAGAAGGGGTTCCCGAAATTGAAGTTAGAGAATTATAAGTTGCAACTCATTTGTAATTCTTCCAGTGAATATTCTAGATACGTTTTTGTAGTGAATGTTAATGAGAATCGGTGATGATTAAAGTAGGACAGAACCATAGGGACTGGTAAGGAAAGGGGAAGGCATAAGTGGATGGATGGTGATGTATGGTAGGTAAGAAAGGGGTCAAGCTTTTGGAATAACGTCATAAGCTTCCTAAAATTGTTTAATGATGTGTCCGATGAGTTTACTGGATAGCAGTTGTCCTCTCCCTCCAAGAGGGGAAACGGAAAAAACCTGACTTCAACTTCGAGAGCTAGAAGTAATAAATTTACCCAGGCTAGTGTAATTGTCTGCACAAAGCTGACGTATGTTATTATATAAAAAAAAATCTGAGCAAAATATTTCATTCAATTATTTATGAATCAAAGTAGACATTACCTCGTTCTCGATCTAGATCCACTGAAAACGAATCGAATACTACACGAGCGCCTTTAAGATAATCCAGATCGCAATGTCAATTGGTGAAGTTTACAATATTCACTGCTGCTATTAGGTGACTAAGATGGGTGGATCTCGTCTATATTTGCATAATGAAAATTGTCCAGAGAAATTTTACTGGTACTATGCTCGGTTTGAATAGTTAGCAATTTGCCATTACTGTGGAGTTCCACACGTTCAACATCACATCGAACATAGTCTCACCGTTTTGTTCATGTTAGCACAGATCATTTCTGTAAGGAATGGACCATAATCTCTATTTACGTATAAACTGGTTGCATACAATTTTCCAGATTTCAAGTAAATATTCATAGTGGCTGTTTGGTAAGTGGTCATCTATTGCGACTGAATGTAATCGTTTGCGCTTACTCGTGCTATGCAAATTACTTGGGTGGAATGAAGCATCCAGATGATGATATAAGAAAATGAGTGCACTTGACTGTAAAATCTTCAAATTATAGCGATTTTCAAGGACAAAGTTGTGAAAACTGATGTTTCATGGGTGGTGAATTGGTGTTAAAGGTAAATGCGAGAATTATATTGCAAGGCAGCAGGGGATATGAATGATAATCTGAACAGGTAGAAAGGTGGAAATATTTGATACGTGATAAGCAAGATTTTATCAAGCGTGCTTGAGTTTTCTTATGTATAGTGACCGGAATTCTTATAGTAATTGTTGGAGAAAGCACTTTTATAACTGGGTTTAGTGTAATTATGGAAATATAACCAAGTTAAGTGCTGATATGGACATCGGACATGATTTTACACTCCCAACAAAACTGTTATTTTAAAATAAATTAACTCTGAATTTAATACTTTGAAGTTAGTAATTGTTAGGCTGTATAATTTTTCAGCCAACCTAGAAATGTTTTTTGAAGCTATGCAAAATATGTCTACGATTTAGGCATCTGTTTTAGTGTTTGTGGCTATAATATGTTCGTAGAAATATAATTGCTGATTACTTGCAAATAAAGAATTGTAATTATACTAATGTTTATACTAATTTTACTGGACACATTCGAATTTTTACCTCCTAGTTAAAAGTATCACATTCGAACGAAGAATTTACACTCAGAAAGGAACTCTTTTTATTACTTAGTGCGAGGTGAATCTTCACAAACTTATCTTAAGCCGAAGGATACAGATACATTTGGGGGTGTCAACTTCTATTTAGTTAAATTCCTTTAAATACGGATCCAATTGTATAATTTTTATTTTTTGGTATGCAAGTTTATTGATTCCCTGTTCTTGGCTGCCACTTTCTACGTTAATATGTACGATTAGAAATACAGAACTTAAAATAATATATAATAAAAGGAATAGATTTATTTGCCTTGCACTTGGTAAATTCTTCAATTAAATAGCGTCTTATGTGGCCAGATATTTTTTGATTTGAAAGAAAAACCCATCCATGTTTAAACCGGAAATTCTACAATATCTTACCAGTAATACTTGCAATTCACTACCGTCTTTAAGAATCATGTAAGTCGAATTGAACATCTTCACAACGGGTTTTCACGTTGCATAAAATTATGCGAAATAGAATGCATCCATAATGTCTTCATTAAAACTGAAATGCATATAAAATTGAGGTGATGTTAACATTTCAGGATATGTCGTCAAACTTCTTATCAAAGTAGAAAACGTGTCTTGGTTCGTCTTTGAAGCTGACTTCAATATTCATCTTCATGATCAATTAGCATTTTATTAGCTGTTGTCAACTAACTGCTATAAATACAAACAAATGAATTGATTGCAATACACAAGTGTAATTAGCAAACGACTCTAATTTCCATGTTAATTTTAAGTCCGAAATATTTAACGGAAACTCTGATATACGTGAATTGACTACAAAATTAGTTATCGACTGATTCTAGCACTGTTTTGATGTGCCTACCTTTTGTGCTTGACTGGGTAGGTGGCTGAAATTTATAGAATGACAGTTTTCGTGTTAAGGTTAAATACTTTTGCGTTTGGTTTAGCCTTCAATAAGAATTTTGACTTCTGATGTTATGGCGTTTGAAGAATGGTAAAAGTTATGCATGGCCCACCCACAGAGGATACTTCCTGTTTATACGCAAAAAAAAGGGGTATTTTACTTTCAGATTTGTGTAAAGTTTCTTTTTTTTCTAGTTAGCTGTAGGTTGTCTTTTTAAATATATTCTTTGGAGTAAAAAAGGAATGTGTTTGTTTACAAGAATTTTACACTAAAATAGTAGATACTGTAAAAAATTAATTAGCTGTAATAGTTCTATCTGAACTATTCACTGTTTTCCTTAACGTTCTCTTATTACAGGCTCTACAGGTAAGGGTACACTGGCTTGTGGTATATTTCTCCAACTCCAAGTAATACCATTAAGTTCTTCTATATAAGGCTGGAGTTGATCAGGCTAATAGTGTGGTACGCCCAGCGCCTCTATGCATTTGTTCCCTTAAGAATGTTCAATTTGATCTAAATTGATTATCTTATTCTCTTGAAAGAAGATCTCTCATCTATCTCCAAAATATAAGTATTCACCCAAGGGCAGAGCTCGACTTGAACACTCTATCCAGTGGTAGGATAAACATTGCTCCCATTTTAAAGAACGCGGTAGAAACCCCATTTGGTTTGGAAGTCTTAAATTGTGAGAAGATAGATATCGCCCGCTTCACCTACTCTGCACTCATAATTTTTGCCACTGTATGCCAGCCATTTTAAAGGATATGAGATTAGGTCATTCCACGCTAGTTTCAGCTTTAAACCGCTTCCTATAAATGAAGTATATTGAGAGCGGAAGCCCATAAACAATTCATTTTCAATTCGGTAAGGAATATATCAGAGTTTCAGAATGAGCTTAGTCAGAGCAGCGAATAGCTTTGCTGATATTTGTTCACATCTCAATCACAAAAGTATTGTCAAATTATTGGAAAACAGATTATCTAAGTAATAAATTCAAAAAAGTTGTCATACGGAAAGCATTTCTCAGATATCAGATATAGTAAAATTCGAAATTTTAATGATTTCCGATTAATAAAGGTCCATTGAAATATTTATCTTATACTTGCCATCAGATATTTTGAATTACAAAAAAGCAGTTATATGAAAAACATAGAAGATTTGGTCTAGGTCAAGGTTTACGTGAAATATTTACATTCCGTTCCCATTTCTCTTCCTCAAACTGTTCAAATATGAATTTAAACTTTTATCCGCTAATTATTGTCACCGTGTACTAAAAAATTCCGTGATATGAGAAAAAAGTTAATTTCCTGCATTCGAAAATGTCCTTCACCTGTTGTATCTATAAATTTATTTGTGTTATTTGTGACAATCTATTAATCCAGCTCAAGATCGTCGTCACGTTTCATGGTTACGGATGAAGTTCATTTTACATATTTCTGAAGTTTTCGAAGATAAAATTAAATAAATTGCCAAAAACTAATTTCATTATAAAAGATGATCAGATTTTATTATTTCACTCAACAGTTAGAAATTAATTTTTCAATTTTAATGAGATTTTGTATCTGAATTGATTTTCTTTTACCGTGTAGTGCTCTTGCCTTATTTTCTATCTATGATGATGAGGAACTATCTTATTTCAGTTGTGTTCGTAACATTTTATAGGGCATGTTAATAAAATTAATTATGAATTATTTTTACATAAAATTTCTAGTACAAGAGGATAACAGTGGTATCAGGGCGTGTCAATGGGATCATGTGGATTAGCTCTATTAAAAAATGGAATTTTGTTTTTCGGTGTATTAACCTTGGTTCGGCAAGTAACTAAAGTTGTTGCTCTCCCATGTTGAACACGCTTGTAAAAAACAAGTTTTAACAACTGCGGTGAAGTCAGAGGTGATGGGATCATTGATCTCTGGCTAGGAGGTAATGTACCGATATAAATTAGGTGGAAAGATAGCAGACAAATCCTCCTACATAACTATAGATGTAGGTATTCATTGAAATTTGATTATAGGTGATTTGGTAGTTACTTGAAAATGAGTGGCAGTGATGAGACCTTTTTTTCGTGATTTCCTCAGATTTTTTCCCCTATTATTCAATGGATTGACGGGTCTTTTATGAATCACTTCGAATTGAATGAAAATAAGAAGAAATGTAGTGTCTGTGTTAAGAAGGTCTGAGAATGGAAGACTGGAAATTTAACACAGATCAAATTGTTCAAGGAATTATTAATTGCAAATTTCATGGGTACATTTTGTGGTAAAATGCAAATTAAGACTCTACACACCGTTATTTTAGCTATAGCTATAGTTTTTAGTAATTTTAATCCTTGACGACATGTAAAATAGCGGAAAGATTTTTAGTTATGTGGGGTCATAATATTAATTGCAGTCGGTCCTTCAAAACTTTCATCAATGTCCCTGTAAGTTAAATAATTTTTCTATCACCTTCGTATTATCAATTTAATCTAACGGTATAAGTTTTTGAGAAATTTTATATTTAAGATGTATAATTTACATTCGACTATTTAACGTTTCTGTCAAGGTTGGATTATGAAAAAGAGAATAAAATCTCTTTGATTATGAATTATAATTTAGTTCCTAAGATATCCTTGGTATATAAATATAATGAAAAAACTATACACATATCTACTTAAAATTTAATGACTAGGTAACTTTATTAACTTACTAATGTTCAATAGTGGCAAATCTGGCCACTCTTGAATTGGATAACTATGAGATAATTAAGAGATCAATCGTAAACCAGAATATTATTGACTCGTTGAGTATTGGACTGTGCAAACCATTAAATTCTCTCCAGAAAATTAAGAAATAACTATGGCTGTGGCAGACGAGCCTTTTACGAAATTCTCTGTCTGATCGTTTTCAGTGCGTAAACGTATATAACTCGTTCTGTGATACATTGCCTATAAATAGGGGTGTTCTCCAAGGCTCAGTTCTGGGACCTTTATTGTTTTGCCTTTTTGTAAATGATCTGTTCGAAGCTTCATATCAGGGAGAAGTCAAGCTGTTAAAACACAAACATCTTTATTTGATACAATTACTTTGAAGTCCGGTATTCCCCAGGGATCTGTCTTGGAACGGTTTTTTCAGACTTCATATAAGCTATTTACTAAGCATTATTTCTAATGCTCTGCAAATATAATTAAATAGACGTATATTTTTATAAATATTCAGCTTGCGATGTATAAGGGGTTATTGTTTAATTATTATTATTGGGATTTACTGTGCGGATAATGAAGAAGATTTGTGTATATGCTCGAAACTAATCGCATGTCGAACAAGTGCAAAAGAAAAGAAATTATGGCATCGATAAAAGCGGAGAATGTAGTAATATTTTGTGCCTTCTCTTGCAACTGCATTGTGCGCAATGTAAGAGAAGACACAACTATGAGTTGCACTAAAGTTAGTTAAAAAAAGAATCTTTTTCCCTATCTTCGCAGTTATGTCTCATATCAACACTCACACCAGGAGTTACCTTGGCTAAAATCCACTGGACAATAGTAGACGCTAGCGGATAAAAAATATGCGAATGAAGAGATTGAAACGTTCTGGTGCAACTGGTTTTTGAGGTAACCATCTTTAATCTTGTTTTGCGGTATCTTTTCCGAATATTGCGTTTCGATAAGGTCATATTTCTTACTACCTCCACGGCATGGTCCTGTCCATAATAAATAAATGCAATGAATGTTCTATAACGCCATAGTGTTAAACAATTATGAAACCAAAACAGTCCAGAAAACTTAGAAACGATCTTAACTTGTGACGATCAACCGACCAACGTAGAATATTTTTTAACTTGACTGTTTGTTCTTATTTGTATTATTTGGACGTCTTTTCATTCTGTGCTTTCTTTAGCGGAAATACATAAAATTGGTTTCACATAAAAATATATATAAAACTCATCAACTATGTATATGTATATGCATTTTGTGAAATTATTTATCAGCGTATTATGTATGATAAAAAAAAAGAAACATAAAAAATGTGGTTAATTATTGAAAAGATCAAAGTTATTTCTATTCTGGAAGTCATTTGCAAAAGCAAGAATTCGATGACGACAATATACCTCACAAATAACTCCGTGTAATATGCCTCAGATTTCATCTAAGGTATTTAAGAAGGTAACGAAACACACCTATAAAGCGGTTCGCACATTAATAAAAAAAATCTTTCCTTCTTATTAAATTTTATACATCTCCATAAAAAAAATCCAAAGATCGTCCGGCTGACCACATCTCTAGGAGCATTCAATTCACGGTCAGACTTACTATCTGTACAGCTATGCGGGCGAGCCGCTGACCGTATAGTAGATCAGTACAGTGTACAGTGTAAACCGACAAGCCCTACCAGCAGACACTACACACTGGCACTGGATAACTTGCTTGCCCACAAAGATCTTTATAATTTCAAAAACGGAAAGAAATTTTTCCTCGCACATGAACCGTAAGAAATTCCCTTCATTGTATAAGTTGATCTAATATAGCTCATGTGCACACATCCTTACATAATTCCCATTTGAAACGCGAACAAAACCAACACACCGAGGTACACTTGAATTGGAAGATCAAATCGGATAAGGCTTCGTCTTCGTTGTACTTTTTTTCTCATACCTAATCAAGGTATGCAAAGAAATAGAAGAAATAGAGAAGCAAGGAAAAAAAAATTGAAGATCAAGAAGAAGGTGAAGCAGCAAATGTATTCATAGGAAGAAGATCAACAGAAAAACAGAAGAGAAAGACGTTTGTGCTTGCGGCATGAAAGGTGAGCCCCGACTCGGAGAGAAGAAATATTTCTTAACTGAACTTCAATAACCGGTTCCGTCATGTTTCAAGTTCGCCTCAAACTCAACTGATACATTAATAATAGTAGTTTGGTTGGCTTGGTTGAGCTACGTGAAAAAGAAAGAAAACGGGGATTTCGGTTCCAGCACAGTGTGTCTGTGGAGCGTTGCTTCAATCTTTTGATAAGATTTGATCTTAAAGGGCTTTGCGGAAAACGCAACATTTCACCATAACTCTTCTCCGTGAGGGAGAAAAAAAAACAAACATAAAGAAGAAAGGAAACCTTTAATTTGATTGTAACATGAGCGGATTTACTTCTTCTAAAGTGTTACTGGGATTTATACATGTTGGAGTAAAGGTATTGCATGCAATGTCAACCTGAACAGTGACATAAAGTTATTTTTGGAATCGCTGCCACAATTTGCAATTACGTGAGCGATTTGAATCAACGTGTATGAATTGCAATTTTGTCAAGATCAAGGTTTTTTGAATTCAATGTCTTTAAGCGGTGAGAATTCTTATTGCTGTAATTATTAACTGGGACAGTTTTTATTTTGCATTTGGGTTGTTTTTTTGCCAAAATTTTAAGAAGTGATAGGAATATGGTTTTTCCATAAATTTTTTTAGTGTTTTAGTCGAGTACAAAACAAATAAACAGGAAATTAGTCCATATTACCTTTTTCTATCCATGTACTCAATATGAAGAGTATGGGTTTATTGTTAATTCTTCTTATGTAGAAAAGATTCAAAGGAGTTAGAATTGTTTTAAATGTTACATTTTTGGTTATTAATGTATATTATATAATAAATAAAAATGCATTTGGATACAAAATTATCAATTTACAAAAAATGGTTAATTCTACATTTTTGTTTTAATAGTAAAATTAATGTTGGTCCTTCGAGCCGGATCTATTGTTAGATGTTTTCTTATTCCTATTTAATATAGTAAAACTTATTGTGTTTGAAGTAAGGAATTATATCAGATAAGCTGATCATTCTTCGGAGATTAAAGATATGCTCAATTTTAATTATTTTAATATTAATTTGAACTGGAATTGATTCCATGATCCTTTTTAATTTGTTAAGATTTCATTAAATTAACTGGAACTTTTTAAGTTTCCCATTGCACAAGTATAACTCAAAAGCATTTTCTTATTACAATACGTTAGAATCCACAGGCGATCCCACTTAATGATACGCTGACTGGACACTCTTATTCAGCCAAGTATTCAGCTACTATGGATAAAATGGTGATTAATGTGTTAAAGTAAAACTGACTTCTAGACTCGTCTTCGGCAGCAACATTAAGAAATCACCTTTTCTCTTACTGCTGAACATATTTTATGATTATAGATTAGATTAAAAATAAAATCCAAGATAGAGTAAACATTTTCAATTTTAACCAAATAACAACTTTTTTATTAACATCGATTTTGTGAAACATTTGAAAAAAATGATGGTAAATTTTTGAAGCATTTATTTTAACGATCCAAAAAATTATTGACATGAAAAAAGCCGGAATCCCCGACCGGAAATCGTTGTTCGCTGGTTTGTCTTCAGTCCCAGACGCTGTTTTTTTTGTTTGTGTCAATAATTCTTAGGATCGTTAAAATAAACGCTTGATTTTAATCTAATTTGTGATAAAAGTACAGGATATCACTTTTTACTACTTTTTTGTTCACCCAATTTTTCTTTTAAAGTATGAGTATTTTTTTTCATTGCACTTGATTCGAAATCAAACATGGTAAAAGAGATAAAAAATGTTATAAAAAATTGTGCACTAAAATTACATAAGTTATTAACAAATTATAGCACACTTCAATCATAAATAACATCATTAATTTTAAATTATTCTTTATATTCTTATTCTTAATTGTTATTAAAGTGACTGAGGAAATACACAGGACGGGCATATCAAGTTTGATTTTGAACTCTTTTTTTAGTCGATAACTATACAATATACCAAATATGATATTTCGATTGACACCTACACTGGATGGAAGATCCCTATTACGGTTATAGAGAGACCATTTATAGGCCAAAATCCTTTAACACTGTTATTTTCAAACAAAAGTTGGGTTTTTTTGGCTGCAGAGTACAGAGTTAACTGGGTTAAATTAACTCGGTTATTTTACAGAGTTAATAAGTTTACTGGGTTATTTCAGTCTTCTAAGGGAAAATAGATGGCGTTTATTGAAAGCTTTTGTACTAAAGAGTTGATTTTGCTCACCATAGCAATTCAAATAGACACAAATGTAAATAAAACTGATATTAAGATAAATTTCAAGTTCATTACGGTGTTTGCTTATCTCGGGTTTGCTTAAAAAGAGAAAAGCAGAAGAAGAAGAAGAAGAAGAAGAAGAATAAACTCTGTACTCCATAGATTCAAACCGTTCTTTTCAGCTTTCATAACTCCAAGAGACAGCTATATATATAAGTATCATAACCACATTTTTTATGTGTCTTCTTGTCAAAAACGTAATTTCATCTGGTTATGTTTTTTTTTGTTTATATTAGCCGGCACAATCCGGCATATAATTACCTACCAGAACAGGTAAGAAGCGCGTGGCAAATAACAATAAGACAGTCAATACCGGACCTATTACAAGAAAAAGAAAAACAAATATAAGGTAAAAGAAGAGAATAATATACATCAGACTTGTCCGAATTTCATGTTTAATTCAAAACCTGCTATTGTGCCGGCTCCTGTGCATGGCATCTTAAAATCCACTGAATATTAAAAGTCTGTGGAACTTGTTCACTGGAAAGATAGACTGATTTATTTAAGTCATAATATGCGAAACTCCAGTAATTTTACACGAGTACGAATTTCTTAAGTGCAAATTTTAGATAGCAATATTTTTAGCTAATACAGTTTCTTTGCTTAGGTGATAACATGAAAACAGACATTGTTTGAAATACATATATATAGACAATAGACGTAAAATGGAAGCAGTTTTCATAGATTTTTTATTACCCCAGTAAAAAATTATAACAATTTTTTTCGACGGAGAAGATAAAATGCTTTTGTGTAAAAGAGTAAAACTTTTAATAAAGTAGAATAGGAAAACTTAAGACGGGAAAAGTAAATACCGAGTCAACATTGTATAGAATACAATTTATCGTCAATTAATTATCAATGATGGTGATAAAATTTATAAAACAAATAACTTTAGTAATGATGAAAAAAAGAATGGAATGAGGCAAAATTTCCAAACATATCTAAATTGGCTTCTAAATCTGTCGCAGAAAATTAATGTAAATTTACACTGTAATGGCCATACAAACGGTGAAAATATCAATGTATCTTATGTAAATCATAAAAATCTCACAACTTGGACTAATTTGTTACGCAGATCACATGCTCGTCTCTGACCCCCACAATATACAACAACAAAAATTTCGAGCATTAGAGAACTTAAGCGTCTGTTCAGAATTCATCAAAGAACTCCGAAAATCGTTAACCTATGCAAATCGTATACTCTGGAGCCATACCACATGATTTTGAATTTTGATTTTCTTCGGTTAACCAACATTTATTTAATGTGTTATTGTAGTACCTACGTAAAATATTTTTATTGTTGTGGCGCTCTTTTTTCTCGGTTGTTACGGTTATTGCGAACGAGATTTATGGGCAACAGAAAAAAAGTGTTTAATGTTTGCGCCTTCGGTCACTTAAAAGACCGGAGCTTTTACACTATATACTATTACAAAAGGGGGGTTGACAATGGCGTTGAACTTCAACCGGATTTATGCCAAACTGGAGAATTATAATAATAATAAAAAAAAAATGTGTTCGTTTTTTGCAGTTAATTGCAGGTAACCCGATTGATATCAAGTCTGATTTTAAACCAAACTGGTCCGAAGATCGTGGATTGTTGTTATTGCTTTTTTTCGGATGGAGTTACATCATGTGAGTTAAATAGCTTTTTATTAAATTTTAAATGCGCCACATCTTGCAATACTGGCCGGTGGGATTTTGCTAAAAAATATGTTGTCATTGCTAATTTTATGAATAATTGTATGGATAGAATTGGTGTGGTTAAAATTTGAAAATCGGCTCTATTTAAAAATGGGCCCAAAACGGAAATAGTGAACATAGACAAGGGATGAATACTGAGTTGTATGAACTGTTCAGACTCCTAATACCTGCTTCTGAGGTAAAAATTATGTCGTCCATACGCAGTTTTTTCATTTTTGCATCAAACCACTTTATTTTGATGTCATGAACGTGTTTAAGTATTGAAGTCTGTGTCCAGTATTAGTTTGCTATCTAGTCCCCGGCTGGCACGACTTCACTGAAGCTTCTATCTCTGGTCATTTCGACAATTAACTCTGTTAAATCTGCGGCTGTTTGTCCAGATGACACCCCCTCCTTTTTTATAGAGTGGGTACGTAACGTTTCCCAGGAATTGATTTTTGGTCCTCTGGTTTTCAGTTTCTATATTGATGATCTCCTGAATGTAGTTTAGAACTATAAAATTCACATGTACGCTGATGATTTGCAGGTATAGCTTGACAGACTTGCTGGTCTTAGGGAGGGCTGTATAGACCACACGAACTCGGATTTGCGGAACATATCAATCTGGACTGTGAATTGTTTGCTGCTTAGTTCCTATAAATGCAACAGACTCCTCTGTTTTCCCTCCCGTCACAACTTCAGTATTCTTTATTCTGACTGAGTAAGAAATCTTGGTGTTTTTCTTAATGGGAATATGTTTTGTTGATTCCACCTATGTGTTATGTTGGACAGAATTTATGGTGGGTTGCGTCGCTTGAGACTTTCTGTTGGTTTACTTTCCGTGAATACTTGCCTATTTCTCCAAATCTTTACTCTTGCCTTGTGTAAAGAGTGATAATTATTCCCACATTTGAATTCCAACTACTTTAGGAAAATTAATATGGTCTTTAATAATTGCATCAGGCTTACATATGTACCGTAGAATATTAATTTTGACACTCACTGTATGTGCCTTAGAAGGTTTCATCACATTTCTCAATATAGGAACAGTTTGGCTCATTATTCCTTTAAAAAAACCTATTTATTGCGTAGGCTTTTTGTTTCTAGTCAGCTGACTACATTTTGGGACCCTTAGTTTTTTTTTGTTTTTTTTTGGTTTCGTTTTCTTAACCGTTTTTTGATAATTTAGTTAATGTTAAATTTAATAACTCTTGTACTATTTTCACCCCTAACTCTCTCCCTGTACAGGAGGAAGGTGTTGTATTATCTTATTGTACTGAGTCCAATAATAAACTTGAATTTGAATTTGAACACTGTCGAACAATCACAAAATTAGATCTGGTTCTCTGAATAATGCAAAAGGGAAATGGAAGTTTTGAAGCTAATTTCCCAGATTAGGTCGTAGACGGCACAAATTGTAGGCCTGTATAATTATAACGCCAAGAAGAGTAAACTGAACCATAGAATCCTTTAAATACTGCAAGACAGTAGATAAGTCTCATTTGTGCACCGGAATATCAGGGATGAAATGATTGACTGGCAACGAAGAGTTTTAGTAAAAGATTTATTGCAATGAAACTGGCTTTTAGGCTCTCTGTTTACTACTTTAAGGATTTCATGATCGAATGGTGCTGTGAAGAGTGGGCAAAGTACTGGGATGAAATACTAGACAACAAATGGGTGAATGTAGAAAACTGACAAATGAGTAGGTTTGAAGAGGTTGTTCTAATCGTTCTATTTATTATACTATTAGTATTGGAAATCATCGCTGGAATTTCTACACGAATCATCTTTCATAAAGCCGTAGGTTTTCTCTTTTCGTGGCGCTTTAAAGAAAATTTAATTATTTTGATAGTTTTCCTTTGAGTTCGCCAGTATAGTGATATTATATATTTTTTCTAACTTCTATTCTAAAAGATGTTCTGCATTGCCGCTTTCCAATTTCTGTAGTCATTTATCTATTGATAACAATATTACAAACTATTTATCGATATATCGAGTGCTAATTGCCATCTCCAAATCA
>QYTT01081470.1:23140-42569 GCA_006980735.1 Dasypogon diadema
CGGTCACTTAAAAGACCGGAGCTTTTACACTATACTATTACAAAAGGGGGGTTGACAATGGCGTTGAACTTCAACCGGATTTATGCCAAACTGGAGAATTATAATAATAATAAAAAAAAATGTGTTCGTTTTTTGCAGTTAATTGCAGGTAACCCGATTGATATCAAGTCTGATTTTAAACCAAACTGGTCCGAAAATCGTGGATTGTTGTTATTGCTTTTTTTTCGGATGGAGTTACATCATGTGAGTTAAATAGCTTTTTATTAAATTTTAAATGCGCCACATCTTGCAATACTGGCCGGTGGGATTTTGCTAAAAAATATGTCGTCATTGCTAATTTTATGAATAATTGTATGGATAGAATTGGTGTGGTTAAAATTTGAAAATCGGCTCTATTTAAAAATGGGCCCAAAACGGAAATAGTGAACATAGACACGGGATGAATACTGAGTTGTATGAACTGTTCAGACTCCTAATACCTCTGACCTATGCCTGAAACATACTGCTAATTCTAAGCATGCCTCTGACGTAAAAATTATGTCGTCGATACGCAGTTTTTTTTTCATTTTTGCACCAAGCCACTTTATTTTGATGTCATGACTGTGTTTAAGATCGTAGTCTGTCTCGAGTATTAGTATGCTATCTAGTCCCCGGCTGGCATGGCTTCACTGAAGCTTCCATCTCTGGTCATTTCGACAATTAACTCTGTTAAATCTGCGGCTGTTTGTCCAGATGACACTCTCTCCCTTTTTATCCATTGGGTACGTAGCGTTTCTCAGGAATTGATTATTGGTCCTCTGGTTTTCAGTTTCTATATTGATGATCTCCTGAATGTAGTTTAGAACTATAAAATTCATATGTACGTTGATGATTTGCAGGTATAGCTTGACAGACTTGCTGGTCTTAGGGAGGGCTGTATAGACCACACGAACTCGGATATGCGGAACATATCAATCTGGACTGTGAATTGTTTGCTGCTTAGTTCCTATAAATGCAACAGACTCCTCTGTTTTCCCTCCCGTCACTTAAAACAACCTTAGTATTCTTTATTCTGACTGAGTAAGAAATCTTGGTGTTTTTCTTAATGGGAATATGTTTTGTTGATTCCATCTATGTGTTATGTTGGACAGAATTTATGGTGGGTTGCGTCGCCTGAGACTCTCTGTTGGTTTACTTTCCGTGAATACTTGCCTGTTTCTCCAAATCTCTACTCTTGCCTTGTGTAAAGAGTGATAATTATTCCCACATTTAAATTCTAACTACTTCAGAAAAATTAATATGGCCTTTAATAATTGCATCAGGCTTACATATGTACCGTAGAATATTAATTTTGACACTCACTGTATGTGCCTTAGAAGGTTTCATCATATTTCTCAATATAGGAACAGTTTGGCTCATTATTCCTTTAAAAAAACCTATTTATTGCGTAGGCTGTTTGTTTCTAGTCAGCTGACTACATTTTGGGACCCTTAGGTTTTTTTATTTTTTTTTTGGTTTCGTTGTCTTAACCGTTTTTTTGATAAGTTAGTTAAGTTTAAATTTAATAACTCTTGTACTAATTTTACGCCTAAGTCTCTCCCAGTACAGTTCAGACCAGGCCCCGCCCGACTTTTCTTTATTCCCATGGTTCAAATCCAACCTAAAAACATACCACCCAAATTTTCAAAAGTTTTATTTCACTGTTGTTTTAAAAATCTGGAGAATCTCTTCGAAAGACATTTATCGGCTTTACATCTCAGGTTGACGGCCAGCTACGCATTTCTGGTGTTATAGAGCAAGATTACAGAGGTAGGAGACGTTAAAAAACTGAGAAAACTCTAAAGGCTGGCTTATTTGGGAATCGTATAGCCGAAATGGAGGAACTCATTGATCTCATTTCCCTCTCTGACTACTACAAAGTAGTCATTAGTGGATCGGTCGTCAAATACACCGATTGACAAAAGGGGCGACGAAGGCTGTGGAGCTACTGTTCACAGTGTAAATTATAAGGCGGCAGCATGTAGGCGTCACCCAAAAACGCTGGGTCTTAGGATAGCCAGGCTGTTTTGAAACACTTCGCAGTTATCAATTCAGTTTCAGGGATGAAATGATTGACTGGCAACGAAGAGTTTTAGTAAAAGATTTATTGCAATGAAACTGGCTTTTAGGCTCTGTGTTTACTACTTTAAGGATTTCATGGTCGAATGGTGCTGGGAAGAGTGGGCAAAGTACTGGGATGAAATACTAGAAAACAAATGGGTGAATGTAGAAAACTGACAAATGAGTAGGTTTGAAGAGGTTGTTCTAATCGTTCTATTTAATCTAATAGTATTGGAAATTATCAATGGAATTTCTACACGAATCATCTTTCATAAAGCCGTAGGTTTTCTCTTTTCGTGGCGCTTTAAAGAAAATTTAATTATTTTGATAGTTTTCCTTTGAGTTCGCCAGTATAGTGATATTATATATTTTTTCTAACTTCTATTCTAAAAGATGTTCTGCATTGCCGCTTTCCAATTTCTGTAGTCATTTATCTATTGATAACAATATTACAAACTATTTATTGATATATCGAGTGCTAATTGCCATCTCCAAATCACTTAAGCAATTCCAAGCAAATACTCATAGACGGTTTTTTCGATAGCGCAGAAATTGCTTGTATAAAAACTTCATTCATTGCTGTTCCAATAACAATACCTGAACGTGAGTGCTTTTCCCAATAGCCTCACTCATAACAGGTTATCTTCGACTGAAAGAAGTTGTTTTAAAGTTGACGGCCACAGTGGTCATATGCATAAACGTACAACCTTTGCGATCAGTTACGTAAAGTACGAAAAACAGCTGAGAATTGTTGAAACGACTAAATATCTTACTAACGGCTAATTTATGCCATTCATTTGAAATTCAGGTCAAAGCGCATTTTCACCAGTAGTCAAGAACTAAAAGCGAAAATTAAAGAGAACCGCATTTGTTAATTATTCCAGCAATTAAGGAAAAGTTAAGAACTTTAACTTTATCGGGGCCTTATTGACTAGCGTCCTTTTTATCTGTGAGGTGAATGACAAGCTTTCACCGTCACTATATGTCACACACGCACTGGTCTTACTCATTTTCCACATTGGTGAAAGTGCTTTTTTTGCAGGGGATAAAATTTTTCTTCCATCTGCAGATGTTTGGAAATCCATCTGTGGTTAATAAAATCATAGTCAATAATGATAGTTTCCTTTTCAACTGCAAGGTCAAGTGTAGTGAATAATTAATAGGCAGAAAATTTTGTCCGTGTCAAAGACAACCTGCTCGGATGTAGGTCTGTGCTGTGTATATATTTATTTAAGACAGTACTGCCGATTGCAGCAACATAAGCAGCAGATCAATACAATATTGATCTTTCAGTCGGCATGAGAGTATCTGAGCTGAAAATTTCACTATCGGACAAGATCTCGTCCGACAAATGCAAGCAGTGTCTCATTACGCAAGATCTACTCCATTAAGTTGATGGATGATTATTATTTCTGTTATGCTGTCCAACGAGCCATGTGCGTGCTGCTTGACAGTAGCTTATGATTCGTGAATATGTTACCGTGTAATTACAAAACAGGTAGAACATAGTCACTGCAAACTTAAACGACAGCAGCCTATCAACAAGTGCAATCATCTTCAATTCTTGGAAGGAAAGTAAAGGTGCATCATCTTCAGGTGTTCTCTTTTTTGGATAAATTTCTAACCGTTTACGCCGAGAAAAATATCTTTACCTAAACCCCTTTTTGAATTTTTAAGGTGCCCGCAACCTGTGATTAAAAAATCTTTTACCCTTTTATCATTTTGTGATCTTTTTTTGATTACTGTGGATGCATTTGATGAGGGACAGGTGCAAAATTCTTACGCATGAATGTTTGCGTTTTAAACAGAATCCTGAACATCACGTTCAACAAGAACATTAACAAAAGAAAGATGGTTCTTGGTAAGAATGAATGCTGTGCTGAGTTCAGTCAGTTTTTTTTTATCAATGACGCTTGTTTTACAACGCTTCACCTGATCAAATAAACTTTTGCGTATTATCTTAATAAATGCTTAGTATGATGATTATGGTGTAGTATACCGTTGTCTGCTTAACCCTCCTCTGGGTGAAAGTATTTCCAAACAAAGTGTATTGTCAGTTAATGTAATAATTCTAGACAAATGGAATTAAGTTCCACCAAATTTCTATGTATATTGCTGCAATTTTATTCAGTTATGATTAATCCATTTTGCTTGAAAATATAAAAAAAAACATCTGGAGTTTGACTGGGACCTACTTCAATTGAGCTTTCAAAATGGAGAGACAAAACACGTTTGGAGTAAGCTGAACGCAGAAGACTTGCATCATGATAATTTCGCATCCAGAAGTATTTGGAGGAAGATGAGGGATTCAACTATGGATAGATGATTAAGATAAATTTCCGTTTTACATCTTTTTTCAAATTAAAAGAGGAATTTTTAAAAACACTTTTTCTCACGGCCATATATTTGGAATTGCCGAATACAATAACAAAACTCGTAAAAGAAAAATGAAAATTCGAACTAAGTGATCACCATTACAATTTGGAACCTATATTTCTAGTTATAGTTCATACCATAGCATCATCTTTCCACGGGCAAAATAAAAATCCTTTTTATCTTTTCAATTGCATCCAAAAGTGCATTTGAAGTTCGCCAGTGAAAATGGATTTTTTTTTTAAAGGGATCATGTTACAAGTTAAAGTTTGAGGAATATCCTTAGGAGATCATTTGTGTAGTGGACTGCTATAAATGATAATAACATTGCCTTTGAGAAGTTTTTGACCGATGACCAACGAATAAATTTATTCAAGTGTAGACATTAGTAATGTATGGCAAGTTAAAGACATTATGGATGATCATCCATAAGAATTAGGAGGGTTTCAGCTCATTGGGTACTTGAAGAAGACTTAAAGGATAGATCCATCCTAGAAGATGTATATACGTACATCATGGAGTTTTATTGAAAAACTACAATATATTATGGAAAAATTTGCATATTCCATTTCCATTTTCATTCTTCAAGAAAAAAAATATTATACAAGGTTTGTACTTCAGCATAGTAGAAGCTGCTGTTAATGTCTGTAGTCCACTGAATAAGAACGAAGAAGTGATTAGTCGCGAACTATAGTAGTAATAATATTACAAGCATCAAATTAACTTCTTGGTGCTTTACCCAGTATCCCTTTCTGATTCATATATTATATGATATGTTCATGTATCTCGCATCTCAAATAGCACTCTTGTAAATTCTCGACCACAAAATGAATTAAAGCTCCCAGGCATAAAAATTTAACAGCCAAAACAAACATAAGCGGAACATCACGTAAAACCGGAAGCATAACGTAATTTTGTAATCGCCTTTATTCACCAATTAATCCCGAAAGTGACAAAATTCAAGGGCCCTAAAAACTTGTTGTGTCCACTCATTGTTCAACATGAAAACCGCATCAAATACCTGACGTTCACTCACATTAAATAATATCTCAATCGTGTTTCATGATCGCATTACTAAAACCGCTCATGGAAGAAAACAGAAAACAAAAAAAACCTCCCTCTGTTATATAATTCTTCAGGTTGTATAAGAAAAATTCATTGTAAGACTCAACTATGGGAAATAATCTACGTTGACCAATGATTGTGGACTTAATGCAACCAGCATTAACCGCCAACCACGATCTTCCATTGAACATGGCCCAGACAGTACCCCGCAATATGTTGCTTTTAAAGCCGATGAATTAATGCCTGAATCAAGTCAACCTTGGTCTTGGCACGGTTTTCATTAAATCGAGGAAAACTTAGCACCGGACGAGGTATACCGGCATCAAAACCGCATTTAACACGATCGATCTAATGTGGCTAACTATCAGCAGTCAGGCGGTATTATGACACTATGCTGCATGGCGTTTTTGATTATGTTTAATAGTGCAGAATAAAAGGTCAGGTTGGTTAAAGACACCCTCCTTCCTTGCTGTTGCTCCCGCTCGGTTCAGATGTGCCACCAATATTTTGGCATATGAAAGAAAAAATATATTAACATTTTTCATTTTTTCAACAGATCCATGATCGTACTGGATTTCGCACCAGTATTATCATAGCAGCTTCAGTCGAGAACCGTTTTAGCAATGACGAGTAGGGGTATGGCGTTTGTAAGATAGCGTAAATATGTGCGCGCGACTTGACTTGGATCTGACGGCATCATTAAGACTCCGCTTTTGGGTCAGGGTTAACTTGTGATATTGTCTGGCTGTTTCGAGTGTTTTAACAGTCAACAGTAAAAAAAAAAATAACAACGCTAAATGACATTTTAAACACGATCAATAAGATTGTGTAGTGAAAACAGCAAAAAGACAAACAAGTTCCGAAGGAAAACAAAAACGAAAAGAAAAATTTAAATGTGCGATCAAGTGCTTTTTCGATGACAGATAAATGTTTACCTAAACAGGTTGTATAAACACATAGGGCAGTCAATGAAGTGGGAAATACCGCATACCTTACTGAAGCAATTCTTCACTTTGGTGGTTTAGAATTGATTGAATTAGCAGGGTACTGCTATTGTGTCAGGGTAAGCATATGGTCGATTCTTTTCATTTCACTAATAGAATTTTTTTTTGCGACTTTGGTTTTGAAGAGGGTACAGGAAATATTCGAACAAAAAGATTAAATCTTTGAGGTGTACACTCAGTTCTGCGCAGGTAGTGCTAGATTACCTTACATCTTTGTTAAAATAGATCTGAGATGAGAAAAAACGATGTGAGGAAAGTGAAATCAGATTTCAGGCGGTATTGAAAAAGACACTTGTTGCGTTTGGATGGAAAAAAGATATATTAGCAAAAAAGCAGAGAGGGGGCTTCTGTAAACGCTAGATACTACCAGACTACCAGTCCTCGTTGCTCCTCCATTTGCAATCCAAACTTTGTATTCTTTTTGTCTAGTATTACTTCTACTTCCAGCTTGACTTGATGAAATTTTTTGTAATTAATCAAATAAAAGAAAGGGAAAGAAAATAAAAATGAAAGCAACAATCTATAATAGTGATGCAAGAAAACGAGATATTGAAGACTTAAAAGCATCCCCAAGTAACTTAAAGTCAATCATGCAGCTACAGAAGTTAAACTATTTAATAGGACTCAAAGAATTATTAATACCATTATTAGTAGTCCTATGAAAAATTCAAGTGAAACAAACTGCTGTCTTAATTGTCTATACGGTGAGTATACAAAATTAACTGTAGAAGATACGGAGAAACAATTCTGTAATCGATATCCCTAATAAACATAAAATTTCGAACTTTACGTCAGAGAGAAAACTTCTGTAGTAGCCGTAAAATGTTTGCACTAAGAAAAATTGAGTATTAAATGATTCAGGCAACACCAGCGAACAAATCTAGCAATATCTTAACCGAACCTGTTTATGAGAGATGAATCCGCAATTTATATAAAGGTTTTCAAATCAACTGCGAAACCCAGAATGGAAGCAGAATCAAAAATCGTGAACACGTCATTAATGAAGGTAATGAAAAAAGTGGGTCCAAAATGGCCACCTTGAGGAACACCTAAAAGCGTCGTATCAAAATCGCATTAACTTTCAGAATTAGGAAATGATTTGTTCAATAAGAATACAACCATTAAAATAAGAATTATCGAAAACTGACTGTTGTAATTTTGCCTATAAGTGCCTATAAGTGAATATTAATCATCTCAAATGCTTTAGAAAACTCTGTGTAAGGCGCACAATTCTCTAACACGTTAAAGAAAAAATTTGTATAAGAGACTAAAGTTGTTGTTGTTCACTGAACTGCACATAAATGAAAATTTTGCAAAGTGTGTGTGTTCAGTAGAGCTGTCGCAATTATTCATTTGGAACGTGATTCACTATCTTCACTGAACTCTAGAATTCCTTTTCTTTCCTTTCCTGCTCTGAAGTCATAGATTTTTTACATCGCAAACATGAAATAATGGTGGTTTATATCATTTGCTTTTTTGTTGTAAAAAAATACAACTACAAGAGGAAAGCTCCACAAATGCTTAAATAATCTCTAATGATTTTTAAGCTTACTTGCTTATGAATAAAACAATAAAGGCCCTGGAATGGATTCTTGAGGAACGTCATATGAAAAGGAAAGTAATTTTGAAACCCATTTATGTACGAATAAAGAAATAAAGACCGTAGATTTAATTTTTGAGAGATGTTATATTTAAATGAAAGTAATCTACATTGGCCTGTATCTTCCTTCAAAGAGCAAATCTTTAACCATCTTCTAGCTGGGTAAAAGGAAATGAAATGTACTTATCAATTTCAAATTTTAGAAGTTTGGGGGTTTATTACTAAGTATTTTTCCACAGTTTTTACTTATTAACTTTTATTTTTTGGTTCCACTAATTATTTGGATCCTGAGATTATGGTAATGGATTTTCCCTATTTTTCCTAAAAATTGTATAAATATTCAAAATTATCTAAACCTTTACGACAGTCTTTTCTTTTTCTTTCCTGAAACATTGAAGTTTACTTCCTCTAACATTAAAAAGTCTTTTTCGTTCCAGAAAAGAGTTAAAAAGAGTTGAAATCTCACAAAAAATTACAAGCAATAAATATTCAACCCGCATAACAATACAACTGAAAAAAAAAACAACGTGAAGGTATTTTTTTACATTCCGCACAAAAAACTCCTGTGTAGTTATTCTCCGTACTGAGGTACGTAGGTTGTATTACGCGAATAAAATTTTTTACAGCATGCAGTAAAAGTTCACAAAATGCTTCCAGTGGTCCTTTATACAAGTATTCTTTTTCTTAAAATGTTTTCAGTGGTTAATATAAAGAGGTAAAAAGAAATTCGAAGGACAAATTTAATTTCAATCCTTTTTTGTAAGGCTGCACCTAGAACATAACTCTTTTTGCTTAAACCCTTTCCTTTTTTAAAACCCATTACAAAGTGTGTAATAACCCATTTCGTTGTAAAAACGTAATTTGCTTTAAAATAAATTCGTGGAAAACTTCTTCTCTTTTAATATTGTGAAAATTATACCGAGCCTCATGTTTATGTCAACTTGTTCAAGGTTTTGAAGAAAATATTTTCCAATGTCAAGGTTCGTCGCTTATTGTAGAGTCTTTCGTTTTTTCATAAGCATCCATGCACGGCAGTTCGATTATAAAATTATTTCTAGACTAATTAATGGGTTCCATGAATAATTGCAAGAGTCTTGATGAGTTGCTGGGTACATATGTAACAGGTGTTGGTGTTTCAATCAGGTGTTAAGCACATTTTTTTCTCTGTTGGCGTACCAGTGATTTAAGTAGAACATCGCCTTGAATTGAATATTCTACTTAAAATTAGGTTAGAAATTAGATTTTATTTGTACAATTATCTATTAGATTTTGTAATAATAGACTAGGAGCCGCAATTATATTTTTAATTGCATGCAGATGTGGTTTTGCCAGGAATGCATTCGAGGGAAGATGAATAAATGAACATACTAAAAAGTTACATGCGTTTGGAGTTTTTTTACTGGCTTTTTTTTATTATGCCTGGTAAATATACAAACAGTCCAGCTACATCCGTCTAATTTACTTTTATTTTGAAGTATCATCCCGTAAAGTTAATTAAATTATTTTAAGTCGCATTTACGCAGTTACACGTGAACAGAACCGGTTTTCTTTGAGGCAATATTTATGTTGATTGCGTTTAAAGAAATTCAAAAATAAAGATTTCACACATAACATTTTTTGTACAACACACACACACACACAGCTCAAAAACTTACATGACTCACACAAAAAGTATAAAAGTATAGAGTTCTGGCCGGCCAGTGCCTAATGGAATAATCAATATTTTGTGTGGGTATTGCGGTCTTATAGGATGGTAGAATTTTTTTAAGATGACACTATTTTTATGATGAACTGCTTATTCATTGCCAAGAAAAGTTCGTTCAAGTTGAGAGTGGAAAAAAACAACATACAATGCACGTGTAAGTCATAAAAGAAATATAAAAGCTCACAACAGATTACTAATTGAATTCTAGCGTTTTTAATCATTTCGACTGTTCTTTAACCGTACTTCCTTTTCTGATTCTCTTAACGCAGCATGCATAAAATTCGAATTAAAATCCAATCAAGTGCGAAGTGCTGGTTACATGGGGACAAAGACGTTTGGTAATAATTACTAATTAGTATTATCGCATTTAAAATGGATGAATAAGCCACACTGGCATACCAAGCAATATAGCAACAATAGGCCCAGAATGAAGGTTGTACTTTAAGGGGGACTGATTAAAACAAATCTTGACGAGCCTGCTGAGGTAGCCTGGAGGTTGTTTGTCAATCACTTATTCGGAAGAGGAATCATTTCCGTTTTAATCATAAATGAAGAGGACAACTTCAAAGAAGCCGGAAGGTTGCTTAAATCATTTTTAAACGGTAGTGTTTTTAACTAATCCTCGAGTGGCAGAAATTAATTCGCCGAAAATATAATTCGACGAAATTAATTTATGTGGGTGCCATTGATGTGAGTGGATTTGTAATTTTAAATGCTTGATGTGTGATTGTATTTTTCGTACAATCGCCTTATATATTTTCGTTGAAAAAATGCCGCTTGTACCGTTAGTTTTAGAAGATTTCTTGTTTTTCTTATAGTGTTCGAAGACAATCAAGAGCCAAAGATAGAAACGTAGATACTGAAATAGATACCCAGTTGGATTTTTTTTATTATTTTAATCACCAGGTGTGTATGCCTTATAAGAAAACTGGTAGAAAATCCGCTAAAACTTGTATTGCGTCACATTAAATTCTGCTGCAACGAATGAGAAGATTGATCTGATTGATCAAGTGGAACTTTGCGAGTTTGAAATCGATTTTTTCTTCGATCTATTCTAAGCTGTTTTCTTTGTGATTTTTGATGAGAAGGTGTGTTTAAGGTGCACATAGAATTAGTTTGATTGAACTCGTTTGTTTAGCCTGAAAACGTGATTGGGCAAATTAACAATGATGCGAAGAAGTAGTTCTTCTAGTTGGGGATATATTACGAAAAAGTTCTATTAACTTCGATAAGTTTCGATACACGCGCCAGTTTGTCAATTCTTGTGATAAAAAGAGTTCGTGTGGAAAATACAGGTGAATAGAAATCTTTTCTGTTTTGCGATAAAGGTAGCTAATTCTATTGAGAAACTCATCTAACACTTTTTTTTGACCTGTTGTCGTAAAATTAGTATGTAAATAAAAGTTGTTTGCTACTGTTAAAGAAAGCATTTGGAAAACAATGGAGGTATCAAGCACGTGTTTAGATATTCTTCTTTTTTTATTTACTTTTCAAAAGTACTTAGGCAAAAATTGTACGAATTATAGCAATTACCATTTCCTGTCTATTGTGTGGTGGCGCAAGAACCTTCTTAGAACCAAGAAGCAGTTAAGGCTCAATGAGTCATTTCTGTAGTGTATACAAACAGTAAATAGATACGTTTATGTATACAACTGTTGACCACAAAATCATAATTACAACGCAATTTTGTGATTAGTTTGCCATTTTTTGTTGATCGTATACTTTGAAATTGCGATCACGTTTAATGTTTTTAGTAAGAGTAGAAGTCATGGATGGAGGGTGTAACTAAAAAGGGTTTTAATATTCCCGACAATGAATAAATAAACTGTATGTGATATGCTCTTTATTTGTACGAAAACTGTGGAGTAATTTCTATAGTTTTTCATGTGAGGGTCATACCGATTAACTTTATTCTGAAAATTGGGGCGTAATTACTTTAATGGTGAAGATATAATGGTTTGGAAGCAAACAGAGATATACGAACAGAATTTGTGTATTTATATTTGACAAAGCATATTTTTAAAATAAGGGAATGAATACCGTAGGCTAACATAATAGTGAAACAATTGAATTGATAGTTTTTAGACTACTGGGAAAAACTATAGATACTATATATATACGTAAATTCGTAATTTCGTGGGGAAAATTTGTTAAATTGCATATTTTCTATATTTATAGGTCTTGACATAAATTTCGAAAAGAACTACGAAAAGCCAGTTGTTTAAATAAAGTCTATAATTAATAAAGAATATTTATTCGAAAAATCGTTCCATGATATATTTCTTGTTTTTTGCTGCACTTGGAGCGAAATAAATTTTCTTGCAAACTTCAGTTTTTCTATAATAGCTGGTTTTTACTTTCTGTTTTAAGTTAATTTCAAATAAAAAGAGAACCGAAATAAAACTCCGCAAAAGGTATAGTTGAAGAAAAGGTCACTCTTGACAGTTAGGTAAATTGGAAGTATTTAAAATTAGTAAGTCACTGGAAGGTTAGCCAAAACTTGGTATCTACAATGCAACTATACTAAATCGTTCCTTGTAAAGAAAATCATTCGTTGTAGAGGAGAGTCATTTTTATAAAAACATTAATAATAAACATAATAAAAATTAATATTGCGAAAAAATTTTTCAAGTTTTCATTCTAAGCTTCCACTTATAGAAAAAATTGTCAAATCATAAGTAGTCTCCCCAAAATATTGTCTAACACTGTATGTCCCATCAGACCTTTGCAATGATTGATTATTCCAGAACTAGGAGTGCGACGTTGATACTTTTGGGTAGGTACTATTTTTAAGAGAAATTCAACCATGTCTGATTTAGCTTACTTACTGGATTTTCTAGTGTATATTTAACCCAGTGGAATTTTTAAACATCTGTTGGAGCATATAAGTTCCGTTAGACTCGAAAGGTTTTGAGTCTCTATTATCATTATTACAAATGTTTTATCAGAACGCTCACAGATTACTGATATTAATAAAAGTCTATTTGCAGAGGTGTCCCCCAAAGATCAGTATTAGGACCTTTGCTTTTTTGTTTATTTATTATAAAAGGTCAGCCAAAAACCGACAACTGATACTAAATTCGATCAAATTTTATTGGATCAGTTTTAAGTAAGATAGCGAACTGGTAGTAGTAGTTCTAAGTCAGAGTAACAGAGATTTTCAAAAGCCATCTTAAGTGATATTTAATTAAGATGATAGAGTCAGATAGATGAGGTGCACGTACGCAGAATACGCGATTGTGAATTATAAATTAGATTTAAATAAGAACCCAACAGGTAAAAGAATGTAGCCAAAAATGAACGTCATCAAAATCATATGAACTAATATAACCAGTTCGCGATGGGTTGTGGTATACTTGTCTGTAATTAATGCTCAGCAGCATGTCGTTTCCAATCCATTAAATATGGCAAATGAATTCATTTTTCACATTATTATATTATTGCAAGAGTGATTTGCTTCACTTGCTGCTTCCATTTGCAGTTTTTTTTATTCGACAATTTTAGATATTCTGGTTCTCTTTTGCAAAAATAGTCTAGCCATCTTACTCTGCTGGATTTTTTATACAATATTTTACGAAAAGTTATATAATTCCATATCTATCTTTCGTTTGTTCTCATCTCGAATTTCACCATAGATAGTGCAAAGAGCCCTATGTTTAATGAATCCTTCCCACAGATACTAATTCTGAATGGATGAACACAAAAAGGTCCAAATGAGAATTTGAAATAGAATTGAAAATTTTTTTAAAATTATCTTTGGTCTTGTGTTTGTGTTGTGTTTAAACATTGGCTTGTCATTGGGATTCTAAACTAAATCAGGATTTATTAAAACGCAAATCCATTTTTTTGAAAAACCAAACAAATTGCAGGAATCTGCTTCCCTAGAAAGTTATTAGGTTTCTTAGGGAAAGATAATTCTTAATTTTTTGCTTTTACACTGAAGGAAAAAATTGGAGAAAATTTATTTTTAGTTTGTTATAAGAGGATAATTGTTTGTGGCATACTGTTGAAATTTTCATTGTGGAAACTAGAGAAGTTCCGAATTATTGAATCTGCCACCCTATTTGTTTTCAGGATTAAAAAAAAAACAAATACTCAATCAAGAAAGGAAAGAGTCAAGCAATGATAAAAACATAGACGCTGTTAATGAATTTCTTTAGGAACAGCAAAAAATTTTCATTAGAACTGGAATTTGGGGATTTTTATTAGAGGAACCCATTTCAACGCATTAAATTTGGAGGTTACTAAGTTTATTTTAAAAAGAAATAAAGTCATATTTTATTGTTATTCGATAAACCTTTAAATTAGAAAGATTGTTTAATGAAAAACTATTATAAAACTATTATGAAGTTAGCTTCAAATTATTTAAACAGTTATGCTAGGAAATATTGTTATAATTTGCCTTTTGTTTACAAGTCTCATCTGGCGTTCCTCAGGAATCTATTGTTGGGCCATTGATATTATTAATGTTTGTTAAAGGTGTCTTCACTTCTGATTTGATGCAATAAATTATATCTTTCAAATCTACGGCTTATTAATCTGTTTACATTGAACATATGTGGATATTTTTCAACTGGTTTTTCCTTTTTTTCAGGAAAAGCTCTTGGTGTATTAATTTTAATACTGTTGCCATTCAGGCGAGAAGGAGAACAAACTTCCCTTCGTAATATATTGTACTTCGTTTAATTACGTTTAATATATTTGTACTTCCCTTCCCTTTGATATATTCCAATTTGATGGGTTAAATAGAATGATAGAATAATTACGCCAAGAACTACTAGGAGATCTGTTCAGTTAAGGGAGATAAATGTTTTGAAGTGAGTAAATAATGCAAACCATTTTTCATTACTTGTAGTTATTGAATTTTTGATATGTTCCTCTGTTATTAATATTTTTTCTTACTTGTTTAATTTCTGCTACTATTGGATAACTTGTATTCATAGAAAAGGAATAATGTCTTACCTATACTATTCTTGAAACCATATGAATTGACATGAACTATCTGAAGTAGGTCATGGTCACTTTGTGGTAGACTACTAAGTAAGTCCGAATAAAATAACATCAAGTGAAAAATATTTAAAATCGAACTAGTTCTATTCCAAAATAATAATTGTTTTCTATACTTCTTAAATAAATTTATATTAAGCATTTTCCAATATCCTGAAGTATAAATGTATTTTTAGATGCAGACATATGGGAAATATTACAAAAATAATTATTTCTTTCTGTTACAAAATGTGAATCCTAGTTAGTGATGGTAATTAATCGGTCCTTAAAATTGTGGAAAAAATGAATACTAGCAGTTTACAAAAGTTATCTAATCAGAAAATTTCACACCATGATTTTGTCATTTCCAGGCAAAAGGACAATAAAATTCACCTAAGAAAGAAATAACTGAGCATATCTTAAAGTATCTTTTTTAGGAATAATAATCTTGTAATGAAATTCAAGCAAGGTGATGAGGAATTCTACTAGAATGGTAGAATAGAAGGTAATTAGCATCATCGCTCATATGCAAACTATACTGAAATTAATTGCAAGTTTCTTGGAAATGTCGAAAAATTTCATAAAGGAGACAAAACTTGGTCTGTTTGGATATATGTGAAATTTTTTACAGTACCTACATATGTGTTCTTTGAAGGTATTTATAAGTTTTAAATGGTAGAGTAAAATTAGCTTAAAAAGAGCATTGTACTAAGAGATTTTATTTCCGCTCATTAATGCGGCTATCTTGATGAAGATTACTACACATTTTATTATTCGAATCAAACAGGTTTCTGTGTCTAACTATTTTCATAAAAATTCCATTCTTTGCAACCGGAAATGTGTTCCACATTGAAAAATATTGCATCACATCATAAACATATAAATAATCCCTTTTCTTACTCTTCCCAGATAAAAGAAAATGCCGAACAAAACGAAATGCAAAGACAGAATTTCAAGCTTATACAGCAACAGTTCAATGCTTTCTGAAGTTATGCATGCAAATGAAGTTCTAAAACATTTTTCACGAAACGTTAACAAGCTTAACAGTGCTTGAAACGTTCAAGAATATCAAGAATATACAACTTCGCTTGAAGATGAAAAAAAACAAAATCAAAAAACGTAAAGTTTCTATCATCACGGAGGGCATTTAAGTCTTTCGTTCGTATTCTGTTGGAATGTAAAGAGGGAGACATTTTTATGCGCTTCAAATCAGAACTATTGCATCAAAACGAAAACTAGAATTGTGAACTGTGATTGAAACCTAAATTGCAAATTTTAGGATCAACAGGATTATACCGAAAGAAGACCAGAAAGGAAATATGTGACTTGACTGGTTTCTTATGCAAATTTTCGCCAGAATAATAAAACGAACTTTTCTGTCCATCATTAAAGGGGCAACTATTTATGCAGGGATAAATAAATCATGTGAAAAATATGTATACTAACCTTGTCCATCTCGATCGTAACGTCTACGTGAAACCAATGATAGAGGCTCATTTGGAGGTGGACTTAGGGGTACCAATCTATCCTCGTCCTTATTGAGCAAATTCTGTGCTTCCAATAATCTCAGCTGCTGCTGATGCAGACGATTCTTAATCAAAAATATTTTCGGCATTTTTGAGTTTTAATCCTTTATTTGATAGGGTTACTGAGAAAAATCCCGTGTTTTGTTAATTTAACTTAATCACTAAACATCACTGCAGTAAGAAATATTATTTTATTTTTCAGTAGCTATGAACAATTTTTCAAAATCACTTTGAATCACTTGGTTTTGTTTTTTATTGAGCACTTCATTCAGTTAGGATCATCAATTTATTCCAATTTTCATTGATCACTTTAACTTACAACAATTCAATACTTTTCGAATCGATCAGATTTGCTTAATCCTTTCTTTTGAATCTGTAGAACAAGTTAACCACTAAACTGCTCGTCATATTTCGGATAATCATAAAAACAGTATGCACCGCGGATCGGAGTAATCAAAATGAGAAACGCATATCACTTCGTTTGATAATAAAAAAATTTTGTAATCCTTTTTGCAATCGATGATCGCAATTGTTGATTTTTCTTATTATACTAGAACTTCTTAGATTCTAAGTTGAACATATGATAAAACACGAAAACGCGTGTATCCTCAGTGCTGGATCGTCTCTTACTGTACTCATGTTGTGTATATCCGAAGCCAGTTAGTCTCAACCGTAAAGCAGTTTATCGGTCCGAGTGGATCGCGGTGCTTATATTTTTTTTCTTCTTCTTACGAACACCTAAAAGCAGTTTTCAATTTATGTGTGAATCAGTAACAACAGAGTCAAGGTAGAGGTAGCTGTACCTATCGGTTCAGGTATACAGCGCTAGCATAGCAAGCCCAGCGAGCTCGATCGGTGGCAGCGGTAGAAAAAAGCTCTGACCGTACTACTACTACTGTGGCAATAGATTCTATGACGTCCATCTATATAACGTTTCTTGGAGCTTCGGATAGGCCGGTATAGTTGTGTTTTTGTTTCTTAGCGATATTTACAGCTATCTCTGCATTGGTATTCCGGCAAATTCATTGGCGGAAATTTCTCTTTAAACTCGATAAGAGCGCCTGGTAGTTTTTCTCTTTACTATCTGAACTCACATAGCACTATTCTATACGGGCGGTTCTCAGTGCTCATCTGCACCTACCTGTTTTACCTGTTTACTTCGGTGCCCACAAATACTAGAATCATTAGACGTTCTACAGGTATGCAAACATAAATCTGAAGAAAAAATATATTCAAGGAACGTCTCTAAATTTTTGTATGCCCATAGTCCTGACAATTGTTTTCTATTCTATTTCGCAAGTGGAAGATATTTCATCTTTATGAATAGAGGGTGTTTGTTATTTTGGGTCCGAATCCGACTAACAATACAGTCTTTGAGATTATGGTCACAGGACTTAATTATATCTCATTGTTCTAGAATTGTAGGTGGGAATCTTTTTTGTACCCAACAGAATGGGATGCTGGATACTCCCATTGAATGGGAAAATTTTGCTCATGTTACTATTCTTTACTTTTGCTGATTATTTTGGCAATTGTCATACTAGTGCCCCTGCATAGATCATGAAATGTATATCCTTCAATAAATTACCAGAATCCTGATAGATAATTAGATAGTTTACATTTTTTATATTGCAATTAATGGGGAAATGCTCAACAAGAAATTATTTACTGCTTGACAAAAATAACCCAAAATCGTAACGTAAACGTAAACGTTAAGTGCTTGAATTTTTCCAAGCATAGGTGACGTAAGTAAGAAAATACCAAAATCAGCTAACTAAATATTGATGAAATGTTTATAGTCTGTCTGTTTGAATTAAATTTTGTATTCGAAAAAAAAAATTGTTACTAATTACAAAATTAACAGAAAATTGTCACGTTAAATGGATGACTAAACTATACGGGGTACCCTGATTGAAGGTGCTAATCCTTTAAGGGGAAAAAATTATATGAGAGATAGGGGTCCATCTGCCATATTCATTGAGATATGGTGTCTTACGTACTAAACTTAACTAACATAACTTCGGGACTATTTGACGTACGGAGACATAATAGTTTTAGTTTCACAGTAATTAATTACGCTTTATTTGGATATCAACTTTATTCATGCAGTTGTTTTCGCCCCTCAAATATTGAAAATTTCCTTTATGATCAGTAAATTTTAGAATAAATTGAACTTTTCTGGAAAATTTACCCTATTATTTATATTATGTCTTTGCATCCCCCATACAAGATTTGTACCTAGCTGTTACCCTTTTCCAGATAGACAACCATTGGTACCCAGATCATCAAAAATTATCGCACCCTTTGCAGGAATCCAATCCACGTCCACAGAGGAGAAAGTCAACCACAGTCTGCTGTCTGCAGTCCCCTTAAGGAAATAGTACTTTCAGACAGGGTGCATAGATTTGAAGAAAAACAGTCTAAAAGAAGCGTTTAAAAGCTATTTTCTCAAGAACTAGAAAATTTGCAGGTAGTATCTTGCAACAAAAATTGAAAAAGAGAATGAATTGCAGAAACAACAAAGAGAAAAACAATTACAACAATAAATATAAAAGTAGTGTACGAAAGTGATCTGTAATTTTGGACACAGCCTCATTATCATTATCATAATTACTAATAGTATCAATGGACGTTGGGTTCCAATCGCCACATTTAATGCATTCCTCTAAAAGCAGCAACGGGACGAACTCGCTTTCAAAAACACAGAGCGCAGATTAAACTAGAAGTCCCATGAGAAATAAAAATTCCCCCATGAAAATGAAATATTTCCCTATGTTGAACTTTATTATGAATATTAGTTTGTCTTTTTATTGTTCTTCTCCACAGTTCGAGATGCTGCGTTAAGGAAAAAAGAACTTGAGCTCTCCATACATACTGTGCCTTTCTTTTTATTGTTCTGGAAATTTTCGTTGTCATTGTTCATAGAAAGCGACGTGGAATAAGGTAGGCTTCACGATGGGTTATCTCGAAAACAAAAAGAGATGGGTGGATAAATGCCTTACGTGAAACTAAAGGGAACACTTATGGGGATTTCAAATCCTATCACAGACTGAGAGAACAATCATCATCCTCACCTGTGCGATGGGATCAG
>QYTT01081471.1:10023-26759 GCA_006980735.1 Dasypogon diadema
TCTTTTTTTATACTTTTGTTAAAATCGACTTAAATTTTTTAGTGTACTTATTTTAATTATCAAGGAAAAATGTTAAAAGCGAAACGAGCGGGAAATAAATTTAGTTTTTAGTGGTCGCAAATGGGCGATTTTACTTTTTGGAGAAAAATATTATCAAGGTTATCTGATAAAGGTTGCTGTAAGAAGTCTAAAAGTGAACTCAATTCAAAGTACAGATCCTAAAGCCAGATTCAGGTGTTGAGAAAATATTTTAAACTTATTATAGTCAGGGCATAAATCATGGTATATAAGGAATCGATTAAGCCTTATCGTGAGTACAGGTTTAATTTAAGTAAACAGTGATTTAACACGGTCTTGAGCTCCATAAATTTACTTATTATTAACTTAATTTTAGTTTGTTAAGTTCACATTATATTGTCTTTCTATGAACTATGTGATTTGCATGATGACAAATGCATTTTGCATGCAGTATATACCTCTTGCGATATAGTTTAAGTAACGACAGAGTGTGCCACTTTCACTCTTAACTCATTAAGATGGAAATTCCCAAAATTTCGATACTTCTATGTTTATTACAACAATTCAGTTTATCATAAGTATGTAGGTTACAAAAAAACGAAAAAATTTTAAATATCCTTTTCGTCCTTTATGATATATCCCTTCCTTCATATATCCCTATATATTGTACATGCAAAAGGAAAATAGAAATAAAGACGTGTACTAAAATCACATAAAAAGAAAAAGATACAATAATGAAGAAAACTGTAACGTACCCTCCGCGTGAAAGTATTCGTAGAAATTTAAGGCAAGAACAACTCCGAAGACCCACGGAGATGATATAAGCTTGGTATTATATTACGGGCTGTTCCATCTACCTGAACAAATAAAGAGTATGCGAAATACACATACTCATGCCTGGAAGCTTTATTTTTATTTCAAAGGACAATACATCAGAAGATAGTCGGAGTAAAGGCAAAAAAGAAAACAACAAATTATAATCTCAAATATAATCTTCAGGGACCTTTCAGGTTTCAAAAAATCCCAAAATACATGCCAAGATATGGTCGTGACTCTTTGACAAAATCATCCCTTTTCCGAGTTTCATGATGTACTAAATTCGACTGTACATCGGATAACACGAATGCTGTCAGCGCCCAAAATTTAATTTATATGTAATTGGATATGAATTCAATACTCGACTTCCAAGAGTCCAAATTGCCATAAAAAATAATTTTTAATAATAACATTTATCGTCACATTTTGTCCCAGATGAACTTCATCGTTTAAATCTCGGTTGATCGCTTTTCCTTCCCACTGTATCTATCCCTTCCTCGAAATCTGTGGAACTATATCCAGTGTGGAATTGCTTTTTGAACATTTGCCTACTTCTTAATTTGCAAAAACTTGCATTGGATGTTTTTTACACGCATTTTATACGAGCAGGTGCCTACGTATTTCCACGAAATTATTATTTGAAATAATTGAATATGTTTTAGCTTTCTAAATAATGATCGAGTGAGTGGAGGGAGTCCATTCTTGATCAGGTAACAGTATTTATAATGGATTATAACTTATTCAAAAAATATTAACAATAACAACCATAACAACAACAACAAATATAATAACTTGTTCGCGCGGGCTCCCTCTTGTTTGTGGCGTTTCTAAGGTTTTCTTTAGCCTTTAGGGGCTTTAGGAGACTCACTTGGATCCAAATATTACTGCGATTTTCTTAGGCTCTTGTGGATTCACTGCATTTTCATTAGAAAGAGAAGAAATTTCGAGAGGTTTGGTATAACTCATCATTTAAATATTCATCGGATCTGGAAATAGCTCATCGATAATTTGGAAAGTTTGTATCTTAGCCAACAGATGGAATCTTCTACAAATGTGAACGTTCCCTCATAGTTGCCATCAAGTTCGGTAATTTAATACAATTAAACCTATATTTGAAAAATTCCGAAAATTTCACATCAAGCATTGCCTATTTTGAGTTTGTTACTGCATTCAAACGTGGACCATAATGTTTAAATCCTCATAGAATATCCAATTAGAACTTATTTTTCCATTAAAATTCGTAAGAAAAAGTATACTGCCTCCAGTCATAATAATTGATACACACATTAATAGTAAGTACTGCAAGTTTTGTTTGCTTTTGTTGATATGATGACTGTCTAACGAACCACTTCAACTTTTTGTGTCCATTAGAGACAAGACCGCTTTTAATTTCAATTAATTACTCTCCAAATACGCCGCCACACCGTGAGGATTTCTTCGCACTAATCCAAAGAATTTATCGTATTTTAGAAATACGTATATATGCGATACTATGAGTTTTCAAGAAAAGGAGAGATATCTAAGGTTTTTGCAAACCAAAAGAGCTATAAATTATAAAATTATTCTGTAAACATGGAATGTTAATGAAGGAATTCTAAATTCATTAACGTTAATTAATTAAATTGAAATATATATATATAAGTTTCACAAAATTTGTTGTTACCAATCATTTACAATTGTTTCGAAGCACGCTGCATCATCACTAGAGCTTCTGTTTCTGTTTTCTGATATATCCATTCTTCAAGGGATAGGAGTGTTATTAAGTTTTAGGGAAAGTTTTTTCTTTCAGGGAAAGCTTCTGCTTTCCTTTACTCCTAACATTAGCGTTGATCCACACCATGAATTATGGTAATCTAGAATTATTGGTTACTCTCCACTGCTGCTCAGAAGCACCGTATCCTCCGCATATAATTTTTTCATTACATTCATGGAATCGTATATCTAATGCGGAAGACATGTATGAATATCTTTTATAGGTTCGAGCCAGGAATGGAGCCTTAAGATGTGGATGTTTAGCCTGAGTTAAAAAAAAGGTCAGTTTGTCATACCACGTAAGAGGCTTTTTCTAGGTTTAAGTCTAGAGCCGGTGACGGAATTGGCTGAGTCGCACGTCTGCAGAATTTCTACTCTATAGGCGTGGGTTCTAATCCCAATTTATCTGGGTACCAGTGGTTGAGGCAATTCTACTGACGAGGATTGTTGCACAGTGAAAATTACATGCCAAAAATTTTTGCTGCTTACTTACAACATTTGTCAGGTTAAAATGTCCCAATTCCCTCTTCTTTAGAATTACGCTCCGCCTAAACTGTGCTATGTGCATCATAGGGTTGCCTTCTGAGTTCAGACAATACCTTAAAAAATACCTGTGATGTAAAAAGGAGGCGACGAAGAGAAAGGAGTCACAAATTGGCGGAAATCCAGGAAATATGCTCAACAATAAACGTACTCATCTGAGTCCCAATGTTGCTGCTGTTGAGGATAGCACAAGTCAGATATTCCTGATGTCCTGACAGCGTATGTGAGCCTCAGCGGGATAATCAAAACTTGAGAAAAGAGGAATATCGCGAGCGAGGAAGTCAGAGGATCGTAGACCCGAGCAAGGAATTGTAGGGAAATGTCCTAGACCTAAGAAAAATATTTGATCTCAGGCGAGGACCTCGGTCACGCCGGGCTTAGGCGCGCGTCTGCAGATTTTCTCTCCTGTTGGCGTGGGTTCAAGTCCAGCGAGGGACACAGCGTTTTATCTCGGTACCACTGGTTAAGGCAATTCTACGGACAAGAATTTTATTTGCGAGGCCACTGGGATGTTGCACAGTAAAAATTTCATGCCAAAATTTGGGTATCTCACTTGCAACATTTGTCAGGTTAAAATTTGCCAATCTCCTCTTTCGTAATTTCCACCCGCCTAAACTGTGCTGTGTGCATCATAGGGTTGTCCCCTGAACTTAGACAACACTTTAAAAAAATGAAAAAACTGACAGTGTGCTCCCCTCAGGCGCTGCCAAAAGAAAGAGTCTGACACAATACTGCAACACTACTTATATAGCTAATGGCTTTTTTCTCTTCTTTCAAACAAAGCGCGGACTTTTATGCGGAATCGCAACAGTGTTATTTTCTATTTAAGAATTTTAGATATATATTTTTTCGTAATTGTCTTAAAAATTTCGAAATTGTCTTGAAAATTATACTTTAAGCAATAAACTTCTCATCTGGATGGATTTATGTACCTATCTAGAAACATACTATCATTTAAAGTGTCTCCAAATTTACCAAATTATCTCAATTTTTCAAATTACGACCGCACCCCGCCAGCTTAACTAAAATTTACAACAGTTTTAGGCTTAATAAATTGTTTTTTACTCAAAAGACCAAACATTAGAAAAGCATTTAAAGCAAGGCACGTTTTAATTTGTTAGGTATATGAACCGTTACCATCTTATCTCAACTCAACCGAAATATCTGTTTGTAAATTTGTGCGCCTATTTCGCAACACACTAATTATGCTAAATCTGATATAATAAATTTGATCGGCCAAAAATAACCGGCACAACAGAGAAAACCTTCAAACCGCTGCAATGGTCAATCATGTTTGCATGAAAGTTAAAAGATCATTCACCGTGAAATAAGATCCATAGATCGAGTTGGCTTGGGAAATTGGAAAGTTAATTGATTTCTTAAGTTTTCTAATAACCACGTAATAAGTGACTTTTTCTTGGGATTGCGCACGATTCGCTATAATCAGATGTCTGGGAATAGGATGCGGAAGCGCACACGGATAGTTTCCTCTAGGTTTTGCAGGCTCCATCAAGAATGCGGTCATGTACCAAATGAATCAACCATTAGTAAAAAATGTACAGCCAATAAATATACGGCCGGCGACAGAAGTATATTGTGCTGTCTAGGAAAAACCGAACAGCGCTAATATTTTCACGCTCATTCTTCGCGCACAGCAGATTAACCTTAAAGAGCGCATATGATGCCCATTTTCGTCCTCCTGCTTACTATTCATCTATCTATAAAATCCACATAATTCATATCAAGTTTTCTTCAGCTAATACAAAATTTATTCAAATGAAGCGCTTTTGCATAACATTTAGTTTTGATTTATGGATATTATGGCGACGTACCTTTTTAATAAAGATCTGGCCGGGCAGCTGGATTCGTGAGTTTTGTTTCTACCTAATAGACATACTTATCAAAATTGTCAGAAATGGAAATATTGTCAAGCATTTGATTATAAAAGATTTTTGTGTGTATAGGCACGATATTGTGTGGTGCTATTCGAACAGGTCTATAGATAATGCGGTGGACCATGCTCGCGCAATAAAAAGATACAAAAGTTTGTTATGATGGACATTTGTCCCACGACATAAATTTTGTCCAGCTCTAAATTGGTTAATTTTCTGGTGAGTTTTTTGCCAATTAAAATCGCCTCCTTAAGGGTCATTATCCCATTCCCTTTTTTGTTTAATTCATATTAATACAATATAAATTTTCTGTGTTTATCTCGGCTTAAAATATGAAATGACACATTTTGGCTGGCGGTCGATATTTCAGCCCACGCGTTCATTTCTTCTGCTCGTTTCCTCAAGAAAAACCACTTCACCACTACTTAAGTTGATTTAACGAGAACGAAACGGGGGAAAAGTTAACAGATGTTAATGAATTTGACTTAAATTACTTTGGAGCTGAGTGAAGGTTTAACTTTATGTAAATATTTAATAAATTTCGCTTTTATAATTATTTTTTGCTGCTATACTTTTTGTCCTTCCTGCCTTGGTTCAGTGTATTGACCGTGATGAATGCTCGGTGAAGATTTTCGATAATTGATGTTTTCCTGTTGCCCGCACTATCATTAGGAACTCTCAGGAAGTTCATACCAACTCTGAAGAGTGTTTATGATTTCAGTTCAACGGAATCTTCCTGTTTATTAGTGACAAAGGCTAAAACGAAGCAAATTTTTCTAAATATTCGAAAATTTATTATTCGCAGCTACGAAAATAATATTTCTAAAAGCGAAATAAACAAGAAATATTGGCATAGAAAATAGTTTTTATTTAAGGTATTGCCTAAGCTCAGGGGATAACCCTATGATGGACACAGCACAGCTTAGGCCGAAGGAAATTGGGGAAAGGGAGATTGAGAAATTTTAACCTGACAAATGTTGATTGATCCACAATTTTTGGCATGAATTTATTATTGTGCAAGTACAATTGCCTCAATCACTGGTACCCAGGATAAATCTCTGTGTTCTGTGCAGGATTCCAACCCACGTCAACAGGGGAGAAAATCTGCACACTTGCGCGTCAAAAAAGGCATTAAGAACGTGTTTCACCATCCCAAGAAATTAATTAGGCTTAATTGGTTAAATTTTTGGAAAGGGACAGTATAGATTGGTGTTTGTATTTTTAAATACATTTTTTCACTTCTCAGTAAATTACTTACATAGTCACTAGGATTGAACAAATTTCTTTTATATTAATTAAGGCCAATAACTGTTTTCTTTTGACGGTAATTTATAAGGGTATCTCGAAAATAAGACTCATAATTAGTTTTTTTAATAACTTCTATAAGAAACGAAAGAATATTATTTTTTTACTGATACTGTTTTTCTAGATATATGAGCCGTTTATTTTGAAAGTGGTTTAAGTCACATTTCTCAATTTCAGTAAAAATCGAAATGTAACTGTAAAATAAGCCATTTAAAATTAATTTTTGCCCTGGTTGTAGAAGTGGACTTAAACCACTTTCAAAATAAACGACTCATATATGAATTGTTCCTAGCTATTTATGATACTAAGCTTTGCAGAAATATATTAGGGTAATTGAAAACTTTTTAGCCTGACACATTTATACACCATTTTGACAGCATTTTCTTCTTCATATGGCAACACTTAAAAGTAGAAATCCGTCAAATATATTGTGATCAGAAAAATGATTGACTGTGGGCAGCCTCTCTGAAGTATATTCTGACTGAAAAACATACATATTCCGTGATATCAGAATTTATTGCGGGCTGTCCATGAGCTTTTTGTAACAAAGTAAAAAAGTGGCTTGAAAAGATGTTGGTAGATTTCATCCCCAAAAATGAATGGCCTTCAAGTTGTGGCGATTTGAATCCTTTTGAATTTCTGCATTTGGGGGTATATGCTGCAAAGGCTAAAAAGATTTAACAGTTTGGATAGATTTCACATGGTTAGAGATGTACAAATTCGATACTTTTTCTCGATAAAACTCGGTACTTTCGGGCCAAGTATTTGATACTTTATATTCGATATTCGATACCTTTTAAATAAAGTCCTGTACTATATTGCGCTAATTTAAAAACAAAAAAAACTGAAAAGCTCCAGAATATTAGTAACGATCCAATACTTATATCGTAAACATACGGGTGAGTCTATCTCTCTCATGTCAGTACAATTTACATTCACAAGGATCCCGGAAAGGTTTTAAATATGGGCAACAATAGCTAATTCCCTGCAAAATAAAAATATATACTTGGGCTGGGTAATTTTAAGTGTACATATTGTTTGTTAAAATTTATTTCTTGCTACTTTCCTCAAAAAATCTTAGGAAAGTCTTACATTTTTTGGAAAATCTCATCTCAGTATCCTTTGATGTCACTATCTTCTTCCCAATAAGGTGTTAAAATAATCATGTAAACAATTCTCGGATTGAATTTGACATTTTTTTCGGAAAAATTATTTAATATCAAAAGTAACTATGATAAGATTTTGAAAAACCCCAATGTATTCTCTAAGATTTTCTGAGAAAACAAGTAGTTATCTCATTGTCATAATAGACCTGTGTGTATATAATATATTTATAGTGAATGCAAACAAATAGGTATTTGGTCTATAAACTTTAAAGAGGAAGGTTCTATCTTCCTCTAACCTCTATCCCACCTTTGTGGTCAAAGCTTTTTAATTAAATTAAAAAGCATATCACTCTGGTGTAAAATTTTCCAAAATATTTTTAGTGTGGGATAGGGGGTTTTCATCATAATTCCTCGATATGAAGTTTCAATGTGTGACTTCATTCATTTTTAACAAGGGCAATAATTTTTAATGGTTTGTTTACACTGAATGTCTATTTTATCCGATTCATTATTCATAAATTTGGAACAAACAAAATAGGGTAGTACTTAAATATTTATCTTTTTCATTCAGCATCTAAAATCTGAATCTCAAGAATATACGTCACGATAAATATAAAAATTCTTTGAAATCAATATTGTTTTTCCAAGTGACGTTTACAGAATTTATTTATGGTGTAATATTTTCGTGGAAACATCTAATGAGCTCTACTCTAATGAATTTCGTAGAAGACATTTTATGCTATGATTGTATTATTTACTGAAATTTATGTTTTAATGCACTGTCTTAAAATAATTTTATTGGAAATTTTGTAAAAGCTTTCTTGGCACGTACTATGAGGAATTGTGTTAATGATGCATATATAAAATAGTGACAAAATTGTAAATATATACCATCCTGTTTGTTATCTGTATGTAAAATTCTTGTAGCTCTGGCTTTGTTTGATTTCAAATAACCATATAAAAATATTTTGACAAATTTTGAAAACTATTCTTAACTAAATCAAACCATCGTTGTTAATTTCGCATAAGAAATATTCAATTCCTAAATTTTAATCTATTTAAATTTTATATAGAGCTTTGAAATTTTTACAAGTGGAGCTTTCAGAAGCTTTGTTATTTGAATTTGAATCAATATTAGCATGTAGCAGAGCTATTTTTGTACAGATACGTAATTGAATCCGGTAAGGGCATGGTGATTTATTTGGATATCAGTCGTGGAGTGTTTCGGGCAAAGATAAGTACCACGAATACGGCTCGTGGTTCAATTTTTACGGGGTTACTTGCATCATTTTTATCGTGTGCTTTAGTCTTTTGTTAGAGTAAGCTTGTGAATAGTTTTGCTCATGACTCCGGATGTTTTTTCAGTTTTAAAACCAGTTCACGCAAAATCAGCTCGTAGGAAGTCTAGTTGGCTAGGGTGTAGCTCTGCAGATTTTTTTCTCTTTGGGCCTGTAGAGTTGAAGCAATTCCACTGACAAAAATTACCCAAACCACTGGCGTAGTAAAATTTCATGCCAAGAATTCAAATAGCTTGTAACATTTGTAAGGTTATAATTCCCAGCTTTCTCTTGGCCAATATTTCGTTCCATCTAAACTGTATATTGTTCTTATCGCATTTTGTGATTTATTTCTTTATCTCAATAGGTTTACCCTTGTTTATTGTCAGCAGATTGTCTCTAACCGAATTTCCCTAGGATGTTAAGTTCCAATTTATAATTATGTTCCAAGCTCCTTGCTAGCTTTCGATTTTTGTTTTGTAGGAGTATAGTGCCATTTGCAAACACATTATGATCCCAAAGCCAAATATATTATATATCCTTCCCTTTCTTTTCAATTCCAGGATTCTACTTATATACAAGGTGCTTTTGAAATGAGTATTCAAATTTTGAAGTTGGAAGTTCTTCTTTTTCTAAAGACATCAACCACTGGTATACCCAGAACAATTATCGTGCCCCTTTCAGAATTTGAATCTACGCCAACAGAGAGGAAAATCTGCACACGTGCGTTTCAACCCACTCGGCCACTGGCGTGGACTCTTGAAAAGATAAAATAATAAAATTTTGTACAATTACTAACTTTTTGTACGTAGTAAGATGGCATTAGAACCATCTGAAAATTTAATTCAGTTATTTGTCAATGTGTCAGGTGGTGGGGGGCAGTAAATATGACCCTAATTTTCTTGTATATTATTTTTCCAATTTTCAACACGAGATTACGAAATTTCATCATAGTTTTCTACGAAAAGCAGGTACTCCTATTACACTTCGATTTCAGGCACCGTTTTTGAGTAAAATTGATTTCAATATTTCCCCAGTAGGAAATGTAATCATTACTGAACTAGTTCTGGAATCAATTCCGGTAAGGTGGAGATATTTACCAGACCCAGAATCGGGTCTCGATCTTATAATTCAAAAATCATAATTTGGTCTAACTAGTTACACTTCTGCATTACTTTAGAACAAATTATACCAAAAATATAACTTTCTTTGGTTAATTTTTTAAAGCTGCGAAATATGTATTCATCAATTTCGTAATTATTTCTAGGAGCAATACTTTACCTAATCTCCTGCTGGGTCATTGCTTGATCTAAAATGCATGCTAGTAGTTGTAAAAGCATTAAAACAACTACACAGAACTTAGGAGCTAATAAAAATGCATCTTGTCAATATTGTAAATTGATGACCTATCCCACACTCTTAACTAAGAACTAGTAGGATACAATTTTAACTATGACTGCTTTCTGCAAATTTTACGATAGAGACGACATCTACTATAAATGGAAATTACACCAAACGACCGCATTCCGTAAACCTCTACACTTTTCCTCGTCCAACAAAGTCCAGTTCCAAGTCAAAAATCTGTAATTATTTTGTAAAATTTATGCGCTGAATTTAAAAGATTCATTTTTTGACAAATATGTAAATATTGAAAAAGTGTGTCTCATATTTGAGACAATACTAGAATATGCAAATATGATAAAATATGCTATACATTTATCCTATCAAATAGACTTAAATATCAAAATTAGTGAATAGCCTTAAGTGGGTTCCTTATCAGTTAAAACAGTAGGAATTGCAACAAGTTTTCAGCATCGGTGACATATGTAAGTTGATCTTTTATATTCAATTAATTAATTTTGATTTCTAAAAATGGACCCCAAATAGATTTAAAAATTAATTTTATCACTTTATTTTCGAAAATCGAGATTTTGGCAATTTAATCTGCATAGATACGTTAGAGATGTGGGGTGATAACTTATTGTGTTGAAATGTGAGACGCAGTAAAGATGTAAAATTTTTACCAAATTCTTGGACAGCTTTTTTTCTGCAATTTAAAGACATTTGGTTGTCAGGTTATCAAAATAGTTGTCATAACTTTTAAATTTGCATACAATTTTATGGAGAAGAAACTGAATTTTGTGTAGAAGTTTTCAGGAAAACTGTTCACATCTACATTAGTTCAGGGAATTTTCAAAATTGAAATATAAATAATAATAAAGGACGGGTTCTACCTAGAAATATATGTTTCAAGTAGAGTAAAAAGATATATATGTATATTGTTTATATTGTTCTATACCTAATACTGTTATTGATTTTAAATAAAAAATTTTATGGTAAATTGTATTAGAGAATCCAAGATTATGCTAAGCTATAATATACATATTCTTCTGTTGTTATTGAAGTTTGACTGATACTCGTAATTAATATTAACGATTTATGGAAGTCAGTCTAATATAATAAACCGACAACGATCGATCTCAGAAGTAAAAGATCTCATTTTGACAAACTGGAAAAAATAGAAGAAAATTAGCCTAGGTGAAAATTGATAGCTTCGTCAAGCTGTTGTCAGGATGTTGCGTTGGTGTTCAATAATGCATTGTATTGTGGTTTAAAATAAAAGTATGACTTTTCTCCAGGTTTCATTTGTTTTGTACTGAACTGTGTAGATATCAGCAATTGGATTTTTAAGAAGAGATCACGATCAGGAGAAAATTTTTTAGAAGTATATATTATATAGAAAATGGGTTTAATTTTCATTTAGATAGTGTTTAAAGTGTAGTAGGAGATGTATGTCGGTTTTTTATTGTACCTGAAGCATTCTTTTTTATTAAGTGTATTACTACAAAATTAACACAAAAAATAAATAAAAAATTAATAATTAATGAATGGTTTATAAAGCACCAGTTTTTCAAAAGCCAGAGGATGATACACATTACTTGTTTAAATTTCTGATGATGAATTACGACCACTGTACAGATATTGGAAGCGTATAAATTAGAAAAAAATGTATTATTCTAAAAGAAACGCACAGTGCTTATCAATATAGTAAAAAATAAAAGCAGAAGAAGTAATATTCATCAAATAATTTATGAACCTTTTAATATTGTTTTTAAATCTCTTATTTTACAATATTTGTTCGCAGCTTAATAAGCGTGTGTTATTTCTTCTTCGTACTCAATATGTCGTAACTAATTATCTTTGATTTCTTGTTCTTCACACGCGATGTGTCCTAATTAAATATCTTTTACTATATCTGAAGAAATATAAGTGTGCATAAATAAAATATCCTTTCATGTGTTATTCCAACGTTTTCCTTATTATGCACTCAAGGGATGAAATGATAAAAAGGCAAAAGGCTAGTCGAGAATTTCCCATATCATTTTCAACTTTATTTAGCTTCTCCTGTAATTCAATCGGAAATAAATTTTAGTTGCAGCTTTTGAAAAGAAAACTATTGAGTTGATCTTCCAAGTAAAAAAAGTAAAAATAATACTAGTGGAAGAAGAAATCTTCGCTGATATCTGCCCAAATGTTTAATAAAAATATCCCTTTTAATTCAATTTTTGAAGCTGAATTAGCAGCAAGGTCAATAAGGTCAATTAACTTTTGTTTCCCCTTGTTTGTTTTCAAAAGGATTCGAGATGCTGTAATACTTGTTCTCAGCTCGGGGAAAGTACTTTGTTAAATTTGTTCATTAATTAAGTGTTTAATTATAATAGCACTTAGTCTGATAAAAATGTGTATAGAGTTTCAAATACTTCCAGCTAACCATTTTTTATACATGTTACCCAAAAATCTACTTTTTTTACTACTTGATAACTTCAAGCTTATTTACTACATTGAAAACTGTAATGGAACTATTTGGAAGCGACAGATTTAATTTACTTATCTGCTGAAAAATACCGGAAAAATACCCTAAAGTTTGAAGGCAATTTTCATCTTGTAACGTGGAAGCAAGATGGAATGGATGGCTTTTAAAAATACCTGGATTTCATGTCTAAGTTAAAATAGCCGGGTAAGGACTTTATCTTACTTCTGTGTGCAAAAGCAATACAGAATGAAGACTCACACAGAGTTTTGAAAAGTCTCGAATTTGTTGAGTTTGATTTTATAAATTTAACTACTTTCATAGCTTCTTTAAGAACAAGTTTTAATTTAGCAGGAAGATTTTTAGATACCAAATTTTTTCTATGAATGTAACAGTGGTTTCAACTGATGATATTCAAAGCTACATTCATGACTTTCGCAGTCTAGTCCGGAGTAAATTCCTAACAAAGATTTAGCAACATCAGTATACCGTCCACAATTTGATCGGTTAATGTTTTTGTTTTCCATAGATTTAAATATCTTCGTTTTGGCAAAGGATGACAAAGCATAAGATTTTTTCAACTTCATATTCAACTTCATTTCAACATAACTAGAAATATCTGAACTTTCATCAACTTGTATAGCAACAAATTTACTATCTTTAATCCTTTCAACTATTGTCGTCTCAACCTCATCAGATATAATTTGAACCCTACAAGATATTAGGATAGGATAGAAGAATATTATTTATTTTCGCAGATGTTAGCGGCTTCTTTTATACAAGCAGAAATTATGTTCTCAGCAATAGTATGATTTTTACCATCATTTAGCAATTCTGTAACTAATACGGTTACTAACTTCAATTGCATTTTCATTAGATGATACGATGTACGATATCAAGTTTGACTTTTTCTTAATCCATAGTTAATATATTCATCTGAATATTTTCTTTTCTTTCCTTTTTTGAGGAACCCCAGGCTGTATCTTTTCAGTGTCTTTCGCAAAAGTACTTCATGTATCTTTAGAACAGTGTACGCAGAATTTTTTCTACTTTAACAAAATTAAACAAACATATACAATTCAATATACAATACAAATAGATGTATCTGTTGTGAAATTAATATCAGTAAGTTTTACTTAATATCAGTAAGTATAACTGGTATAAAAATGAAAGCATGCAACTACAACTTAAGAATTTAGAATTACACTTCAATATGGCAAGACATTGCTTATTTTGCAACAATTATTAAATAAATAGCCGCATCAATTAGAATGCAACATAATTCGCGCGCTTCAAACCAAAGCTTATAAGCTATACGAACGCAAAGTAACGGCACGTAATTGGCTTATCGAAAAAGAGGCTGTACTAGTTAGAATGAAAAATTATTCGCGCACTTCAAACCAATGAAAACCGAAAATCCTCAAATGATAAAGGTACAGACACACCAAATGCGAAGCGACGCGATTCAAGCGATGCAAAAAACCAAATAATTTTCATTGACGCGAAGTTCGTGACGCGAACATAACAGCTAAAATAAATTTTTATCGCACACCAAAAATCCTCCCCCTCAACTAGTTTGAATTTTATTCGTGTGAGGCATATGGCGAACGACGCACCTAGTCCAAACACACTTATTTATTTGTTTGTAACGTGTTTTTCATTCGCGACGTGTCGCATTTGGTGTGAACAAGGATATTTTATTCGCTACATTCGCGGCGCTTTCATTCGCTTTAGCTGAAGACAGTGCATTTGATTTACACTGGAAAGAGAATTAAAATTCATATGCTTCCCGGCGCGAATACGAATAAAAATAAGATTTGAGTTCGCGAATACTCTGTCGCAATAGACGCTTCGCTCGTCCGCGTTCTATTCGGATATTAGTTAATTCGCTTCAACTTATTTCAAGTTTAATATATAGGTACCTTAATGAACACATCCATTGGCAAAAATTTGTAATGTTAGATAAAAAATTACTATTAATTGTTGTTACAAAAAGATGGATGTTGTAATATGTGTAAAGAATCATCAATCTACCGTAAAATAACAAAACAAAGCCGTATGAGGATAATTATTGAATTAGTATTTTATTTTATGTATATGTACCTTTTATTGCAAGAATGTGTATCTTCCGCCATTGCTTTCTTTATTTCGCGTACCCTTAAAGGGCTAATAACGCATCTCAGGTTGGGAAGGGCTGCCCTATTCCATAAAGTTGCTCCTTCGCCATTCTGATGCTGTTTTTTCAACAATCTTCAGAGAATGCTGACAGAGCATTCCTTTTGTTTTGTTAACTTATTCGGTTTTATCACCCTCATGTACAATATCCTTTTATTTCGGCCACAATTTTGTGAAAAAAATAGTAACCTACATATCCTGGGAATATTGTGGCATTAGAAGGCTTTAAGCTCTTGACTTTTTTAGTGTAGATAATGCTATTACAAAGTTTTCTCTAATAGTAGACGGGATTGGCGGCAATTAATTCGGTTACAGATAGCAAATCACGAATTTCGTTTTGTCTTTAGATTATACACAAAGATGTAAGTGATCCTGGTTTGTTATAAGGAGTCTTATGGAGCTTTCCGCGAAGCTCAGAAACTTCAAAGAGTTGAGGTTTAGTAGCCATTTTGAACAAGATCCAGACAAATCCTGAACAATTTTATCATCGTACGGTAATCGATATTTACCAGTATTACTCTGAAAGAAAAATGCAATTCAAAGAATGGCTATTGCTAGGATCTTCAGGATCCCCAAAAAAATTCAAAGTGGACCGCTCTGTCCACAAAATTACACCCAGAGAAAAAATGATTTAACTCGGGGGACAAGGGGGATTTCAAGAGTCCTCCGGTGGGAGATTTTGTGTGAACCTCCTTATAGCCAAGATCTAGCCCCGTCTGATGTTTTTTTTGTTTTTTTTCTTCGAAAATTAAAATCAGGCTTGAAGGGAAAACGATGGGTCCTTGAGTGAAGCAGAGTACTTTCTAAAAAGGTGGTCCAGAAACAAGGATCTTTATTTCTATAGACACGGCCTAGGAAAACCGACTGAAGAAATGTTTGGTGATTTTGTAGGAAAATAATTTTCATTTTATCTTAAAATTAAAAATTATAGAACTGTTCCGGAAGCTTTTTGATATACCTACTTTCGTATATGCAAGTATTGCTACTCTATCAATTTTTTTGTTTTAAATCAAATGAACGCTATAATTGTTTGCAGGTTTTTCATCGTCATTTCGTATGGCTCATAAGGAGTAAAACTGCTGTTTATAATTCACCACAGATAAAACTCACTTAAGAATTTCTTGATTTATGAGCTTTGGGCTAAGAAAATGCTATTTACTCACAGAACTTTTAGTTATTTATTAATTTTAGACATTTACGAACATATTTTGAATCAAGCACAGATGAAGTCGTGGGCAACAGCTGGTTTAAAATATAATTTATCAACCAATATTTAATAGTTAACACTACCAAAGACCTCAGAGAAGCCGAGGAGAACTAGGTAAAAAATCTTTTTTTTTTTGCTGTCAAAAGCAAATCTCAAGTTTCTACAGATTTTCAATCCGCTTTCAGTTTTGTATATAAGACTAAATATATAAGAATCTGTTTACTTATGAGCTTTGCAATCTTCGTTAAATCGACAAATTGGAGTAGTGGGGTCGGGATGCTAAATTGTTTATTTTTCAGTAAAAGCACATGACACTCCGCTACCTTTCAACCTCTCAGTAGATATTTTTGTGCAAGTAAATTGCAAATGTTTGCAACCGAAAACCTCCAAATTACAAGCCATGAACCGTCCTTGAGCACCAGTTTTGATATATTTTTCATGAGCGGTTTGACATAGGAGGAGTAGGCTTATGTACAACATCAGCCGATTTAGCGTTTATAAACAACAACTTATATGTTCCAAGTATTGCATTGCACGATCAAACAATTGATGAGTTTATAGAAAATGAGATCAAATAAAAAAACTTCAGTGATGCTCACTCATTGCACTCTAAATAGGACATCTAACAAATGGTTAAACATTAGGAATTATCTCAAACACTGTGAATTTTTATCACCTTCCCAGTCTATTCTTCCAGGTTCTAACTTTAGCTTCGATTTTTACCTTTTCCTTTCAGTAATAATGGGAAAGACTAAAGATTTCATGTTTTGTTTTGTTCATCAAATTAAGCTTTCCTTGTATCCGTGAACCTATTTTATCTCAACCAATTTTCTG